>CAWUFW010001411.1:1082500-1217500 GCA_963921515.1 Calotriton arnoldi | reverse complement strand
GTCCATCGAGGCCCGGTGAGGCTCTCCCCGTCCTGGCCTAGGGTTCGGAAGCTGGGACTGGAACCGGGACTGGGGCTTGAGCTCCATCTGGCAGGCCCTGGGGTGCGGGAGCCCCCCGTCCTGCAAGCCGGCCGAGGGTCCAGGCGCTGGGCACGGGGGTCCATCGGGACCCGGGAGGCTATCAGGGCGAAAGCTCGGGCGGGCAGATTGGCATCCTTTCGGTCCCGGCCATCTGGTCGCACCTATCCCCTCGGCCATCTGGTCGCACGCAATGCTTTCCAATGGGGCGACCAGATGGCCGGACGGGCCTGGAAGTCCCGATGAGGGCTCATTTGCCTCCCGATCCCAGCCAGGGCTCCAGGAGGTCGGGTACGTTCGCGCCTTGGGTCCCCTCTGTCACCCTGTGCTCACGGATTACAAGAAAGGGGGCGTTTTTCCTCCGGATTACTAGGGACAGGGTACTCCGGGACACCCCTCCCGGGACTGGAGGTTCCCAGCCGGGGACCAGATGGGCTGGGCCCGGACACCACCTCCCCAGCGTCCGGGACTCCCTTCTCCGGCCCGCGGCGTGGCAAAGTGCCCGGGACGGGCTCCACGGGTCCTGGGCAGTCCTCCCCCGGGAGGCCGGGCCCCGAGAGCTCCTGCGGGCCTCCCCGAGCCGAAGGCCCGGCCGGGGTCCCCGAGCCCCGCCCGGCAAGCGGAGCCCCCGAGCCCTGCAAGGGCAGGCGGGTCCTGATGAGGGCTTATTTGCCTCCCCGATCCCAGCCAGGGCTCCAGGAGGTTGGGTACGTTTGCGCATTGGGTCCCCTCTGTCACCCTGTGCGCACGGTTGACAAGAAAGGGGGGTGTTTTTCCTCCGGATTACTAGGGACAGGGTACTCCGGGACACCCCTCCCGGGACTGGAGGTTCCCAGCCGGGGACCAGATGGGCTGGGCCCGGACACCACCTCCCCAGCGTCCGGGGCTCCCTCCTCCGGCCCGCGGCGTGGCAAAGTGCCCGGGACGGGCTCCACGGGTCCTGGGCAGTCCTCCCCCGGGATTCCGGGCCCCGAGAGCTCCTGCGGGCCTCCCCGGGCCTAAGGTCCGGCCGGGGTCCCCGAGCCCCCCCGGCAAGCGGAGCCCCCGAGCCCTGCAAGGGCTGGCGGGTCCCGATGAGGGCTCATTTGCCTCCCCGATCCCAGCCAGGGCTCCAGGAGGTCGGGTACGTTTGCGCCTTGGGTCCCCTCTGTCACCCTGTGCGCACGGTTGACAAGAAAGGGGGGTGTTTTTCCTCCGGATTACTAGGGACAGGGTACTCCGGGACACCCCTCCCGGGACTGGAGGTTCCCAGCCGGGGACCAGACGGGCTGGGCCCGGACACCACCTCCCCAGCGTCCGGGGCTCCCTCCTCCGGCCCGCGGCGTGGCAAAGTGCCCGGGACGGGCTCCACGGGTCCAGGGCAGTCCTCCCCCGGGAGTACGGGCCCCGAGAGCTCCTGCGGGCCTCCCTGTTCCCAAGGCCCGGCCGGGGTCCCCGAGCCCCTGGCAAGCGGAGCCCCCGAGCCCTGCAAGGGCAGGCGGGAAGGCTCGGGGGTGGGCAGATGGGCGTCCTTTCGGTCCCGGCCATCTGGTCGCACCTATCCCCTCGGCCATCTGGTCGCACGCGATGCTTTCCAATGGGGCGCCCAGATGGCCGGGCCGGCCTGGAAGTCCCGATGAGGGCTCATTTGCCTCCCTGATCCCAGCCAGGGCTCCAGGAGGTCGGGCGCGTCCGCGCCTAGGGTCCCCTCAGTCTCGCGGTGCGCACGTGTTACCAGAAAGGGGGGTAGCCTTCCTCCGGATTACTAGGGACAGGGTACTCCGGAACCCATCTCGGCCTAGCGGTCCTCAGCCGTCAGCTGGACGGGCCAGGATGCTGCCCCAGCCTGGGGTCCGTCCCTGGGCCAGCCGTGTGGCTGGTTGCCCCGGATGGGCTCCCTCGGGCCCGGGGAGCCTCCCCCTGCTCGGCTGGGTTCAGGGGCTCCCAGGGGCCCTGGGGAGGGCGGCCTCCCCACCCCGGTCTCTGTCCTTGGTCCTGCCGCGTGGCAGGGTGCCCGGGACGGGGTCCCGTGGGCCCGGGGAGGCTTCCCCTGCGCCTCTGCGCCCGGGAGCCCCGGCTGGGTCCAGAGCCCTGTCGGGGCCCGGGTCGGGTGCTCCAGCCCTGGGCCCCGTCCCCCGGCCTGCTGCTATGCCAAAGGTCCGAGACGGGGTTCCATCGTGCCTGGGGAGCCCCCCCTGGCTTGGCTGGGTTCAGGAGCTCCGTCCGGGGCCCCGGGGAGGGTGGCCTCCCCACCCCGGGCTCCGTCCTAGGTCGTGCCGCGTGGCAGGGTGCCCAGGACGGGGTCCCGTGTGCCCGGGGAGGCTTCCCCTGCGCCCCTGGGCCCGGGAGCCCCGGCTGGGTCCAGGGGCCCCTCCGGGCCCCGGGTCGGGTGCTCCAGCCCTGGGCCCCGTCCCCCGGTCTGCTGCTATGCCAAAGGTCCGAGACGGGGTTCCGTCATGCCTGGGGAGCCCACCTGGCTTGGCTGGGTTCAGGAGCTCCGTCCGGGGCCCCGGGGAGGGTGGCCTCCCCACCCCGGGCTCCGTCCTCGGTCCTGCCGCGTGGCAGGGTGCCCGGGACGGGGTCCCGTGGGCCCGGTGAGGCTTCCCCTGCGCCCCTGGGCCCGGGAGCCCCGGCTGGGTCCAGGGGCCCCTCCGGGCCCCGGGTCGGGTGCTCCAGCCCTGGGCCCCGTCCCCCGGCCTGCTGCTATGCCAAAGGTCCGAGACGGGGTTCCGTCGTGTCTGGGGAGCCCCCCTGGCTTGGCTGGGTTCAGGAGCTCCGTCCGGGGCCCCGGGGAGGGTGGCCTCCCCACCCCGGGCTCCGTCCTAGGTCCTGCCGCGTGGCAGGGTGCCCGGGATGGGGTCCCGTGGTCCCGGGGAGGCTTCCCCTGCGCCCCTGGGCCCGGGAGCCCCGGCTGGGTCCAGGGGCCCCTCCGGGTCCCGGGTCGGGTGCTCCAGCCCTGGGCCCCATCCCCCGGTCTGCTGCTATGCCAAAGGTCCGAGACGGGGTTCCGTCGTGCCTGGGAGCCCCCCTGGCTTGGCTGGGTTCAGGAGCTCCGTCCGGGGCCCCGGGGAGGGTGGCCTCCCCAACCCGGGCTCCGTCCTTGGTCCTGCCGTGTGGCAGGGTGCCCGGGACGGGGTCCCGTGGGCCCGGGGAGGCTTCCCCTGCGCCCCTGGGCCCGGGAGCCCCGGCTGGGTCCAGGGGCCCCTCCGGGCCCCGGGTCGGGTGCTCCAGCCCTGGGCCCCGTCCCCGGCCTGCTGCTATGCCAAAGGTCCGAGACGGGGTTCCGTCGTGTCTGGGGAGCCCCCTGGCTTGGCTGGGTTCAGGAGCTCCGTCCGGGGCCCCGGGGAGGGTGGCCTCCCCACCCCGGGCTCCATCCTCGGTCCTGCCGCGTGGCAGGGTGCCCGGGACGGGGTCCCGTGGTCCCGGGGAGGCTTCCCCTGCGCCTCTGGGCCCGGGAGCCCCGGCTAGGTCCAGGGGCCCCTCCGGGCCCTGGGTCGGGTGCTCCAGCCCTGGGCCCCGTCCCCGGCCTGCTGCTATGCCAAAGGTCCGAGACGGGGTTCCGTCGTGCCTGGGGAGCCCCCCTGGCTTGGCTGGGTTCAGGAGCTCCGTCCGGGGCCCCGGGGAGGGTGGCCTCCCCACCCCGGGCTCGGTCCTCGGTCCTGCCGCGTGGCAGGGTGCCCGGGATGGGGTCCCGTGGGCCCGGGGTGGCTTCCCCTGCGCCCCTGCGCCCGGGAGCCCCGGCTGGGTCCAGGGGCCCCGGCTGGGTCCAGGGGCCCCGTCAGTCCCTGGGTCGGGTGCTCCGGCCCTGGGCCCCGTCCTCCAGCCTGCTGCTCCACCAAGGGCCCAGGACAGGGGTCCGTTGGTCCCGTACAGGCCTCCCCTGCTTGTCAAGGTGTCCGCGGGCCCCGGGTCGGAGGGCCCGTCGGGTCCCCCTCGCAGCCTCCATGGCTGGGGCCCAGCTGGGGCCCTGGGCCTCCGGCCCCCCATGCCCCGGCGCCCGCTCACTCTTTCGTTGGGGGCACAGAGCGACCAGATGGCTCCCCTTTGTGCCCGGCCATCTGGTCGCCCCTTTCCCCTCGGCCATCTGGTCGCCCCTTTCCCCTCGGCCATCTGGTCTCCCACAATGCTTTCCTATGGGGCGACCAGATGGCCGGGCTTCCTGGAAGTCCCGATGAGGGCTCATTTGCCTCCCCGATCCCAGCCAGGGCTCCAGGAGGTCGGGTACGTTTGCGCCTTGGGTCCCCCTGTCACCCTGTGCGCACGGATTACAAGAAAGGGCGGTGTTTTCCCTCCGGATTACTAGGGACAGGGTACTCCGGGACACCCCTCCCAGACGGGAGGTTCACAGCCGTCGACCAGATGGGCTGGGCCCGGACAACACCGCCCCAGCGGCCATCCCTGGGGCCTCCCTGGGGCTTGAGCTCCGTCCGGAGGGCCATGGGGTGCGGGAGCCCCACCGTCATGCAAGCCAGCCGAGGGTCTGGGCGTTCATCGGGGCCAAGGGAGGCTCTATCCGGCCTGGCTAGGGTTCGGAAGCAGGGACCGGGCCCAGGGCTTGAGCTCTGTCCGGCAGGCCATGGGGTGCTGGAGCCCCCCGTCCTGCAAGCCGGCCCAGGGTCTGGGTGCTGGGGACAGAGGGTCCATCGGGGCCCGGGGAGGCTCCCCCGGCCTGGCTGGGTGTTGAAAGCAGGGACCGGGCCCGGGGCTTGAGCTCCGTCCGGCAGGCCATGGGGTGCGGGAGCCCCCCGTCCTGCAAGCCAGCCGAGGGTCTGGGTGCTGGGGACCTGGGTCCACCGGGGCCCGGGAGGCTCTCTCCAGCCTGGCTGGGTGTCAGAAGCAGGGACAGGGCCTGGGGCTTGAGCTCCGTCCGGCGGGGCCCGGGTACGGGAGCCCCCATCCTGCAAGCCAGCCCAGGGTCCGGGCGCTGGGCACGGGGTCCATCGGGGCCCGGGGAGGCTCTCCCAGGCCTGGCATAGTGTTCGGAAGCTGGGACTGGGACCTGGGCCTGGGGCTTGAGCTCCGTCTGGCAGGCCCTGGGGTGCGGGAGACCCCCGTCTGGCAAGCAGGCCGAGTGTCCGGTGGCTGGGGACAGGAGTGGTTCCACCCGAGGCCCGGGAGGCTCTCCCCGGCCTGGCTAGGGTTCGGAAGCTGGGACCGGGCCCGGGGCTCGTGCTCCGTCCGGCGGGCCCCGGGGTACGGGAGCCCCCGTACTGCAAGCCAGCCGAGGGTCCGGGCGCTGGGGACGGGGGTCCACCGGGGCCCGGGAGGCTCTCTCCAGCCTGGCTGGGTGTCAGAAGCAGGGACAGGGCCTGGGGCTTGAGCTCCATCCGGCGGGGCCCGGGGTACGGGAGCCCCCATCCTGCAAGCCAGCCCAGGGTCCGGGCGCTGGGCACGGGGGTCCATCGGGGCCCGGGGAGGCTCTCCCAGGCCTGGCATAGTGTTCGGAAGCTGGGACTGGGACTGGAACCTGGGCCTGGGGCTTGAGCTCCGTCTGGCAGGCCCTGGGGTGCGGGAGCCCCCCGTACTGCAAGCCAGCCGAGGGTCCGGGCGCTGGGGACGGGGGTCCACCGGGGCCCGGGGAGGCTCTCTCCAGCCTGGCTGGGTGTCAGAAGCAGGGACTGGGCCTGGGGCTTGAGCTCCGTCCCGGCGGGGCCCGGGGTACGGGAGCCCCCATCCTGCAAGCCAGCCCAGGGTCCGGGCGCTGGGCACGGGGGTCCATCGGGGCCCGGGAGGCTCTCCCAGGCCTGGCATAGTGTTCGGAAGCTGGGACTGGGACTGGGACCTGGGCCTGGGGCTTGAGCTCCGTCTGGCAGGCCCTGGGGTGCGGGAGCCCCCCGTCCGGCAAGCAGGCCGAGTGTCCGGTGGCTGGGGACAGGAGTGGTTCCACCCGAGGCCCGGGAGGCTCTCCCGGCCTTGCTAGGGTTCGGAAGCTGGGACCGGGCCCGGGGCTCGTGCTCCGTCCGGCGGGCCCCGGGGTGCGGGAGCCCCCCGTACTGCAAGCCAGCCGAGGGTCCGGGCGCTGGGGACGGGGGTCCACCAGGGCCCGGGGAGGCTCTCCCCAGCCTGGCTGCTTTCAGAAGCAGGGACCGGGCCGTGGAGCGGGGGTGGCTGGCTTTATCCGCTACGCTGGCGGAGCAGAGTTTTCTGCCCACCCCTATTCCAGACCTGTGAGAACTGTATTCACCAACCTCTGGAAAGTGGCAGGTGCATTCTTCAGACCAAAGGGCATTACCACAAATTGATAATGCCCACTAGGGGTTGAGAATGCTGTTTTGGGCTTTGCAATATCAGCTAGTCTGATCTGCCAGTAGCCAGCTGTCAAGTCAAATGTGCTGAGATATTTGGCTGAGGCCAAAGTATCTATGAGCTCATCTGCCCTTGTTATTGGATGGGCATCAGTCATAGTGACTGCATTGAGACCCCTGTAGTCCACACAAAACCTCATTTCTCTTTTTCCACCACTGGTGTGAGGTTTTGGCACAAGGACCACTGGACTAGCCCAAGGGCTATCTGAGGGTTCAATAACTCCCAATTCCAACATTTTCTGGACTTCAGTCCTGATACAGTCCCTGACATGGTCAGGTTGCCTATAAATCTTATTTTTAATAGGCAGTTGAGAACTTGTCTACAATCAGTTTGTTGCTGGGTAGTGAGGCTGCCTGCCAAGGCTACACCATCTACTGACCCATCGTCAGGGTTCTGTGAGAGCAGGTCAGGGAGTGGGTCACTCTCTTCCTCCTGCCCTTCATCAGTAGCCATGAGCAAGCCCATGTCTGCCCTGTCCACATATGGTTTTAACCTGTTGACATGGAGAACCCTGTGGGGACTCCTGGGTGTTCCTAGGTCTACTAAGTAGGTGACCTCACCCTTCTGCTCAACAATAGTGTGGGGTCCACTCCATTTGTCTTGGAGAGCTGCTGGGGCCACTGGCTCCAACACCCACACCTTCTGTCCTGGCTGGTAAACAGTCAGAACAGCCTTTTGGTCATGCCAGGCCTTTTGAAGTTCCTGGCTAGCCTCAAGGTTTTTGGTTGCCTTTTTCATATACTCAGCCATCCTGGAGCGGAGACCAAGTACATAGTCCACTATATCTTGCTTTGGGGGCTTGAGAGGTAACTCCCATCCTTCCTTCACCAAGCACAGTGGACCCCTCACAGGGTGGCCAAACAGAAGTTCAAAAGGGCTGTAACCAACCCCCTTCTGAGGCACCTCCCTATATGCGAATAAAAGGCAGGGCAAGAGTATGTCCCATCTACGCCTAAGCTTTTCTGGGAGCCCTTTAATCATGCCCTTCAAGGTTTTGTTGAATCTCTCAACTAAACCATTGCATTGTGGGTGATAGGGTGTGGTGAACTTATAAGTCACTCCACACTCCTTCCACATTGCTTTTAAGTACCCAGACATGAAGTTAGCATCCCTGTCTGATACTACCTCCTTAGGAAAGCCCACTCTTGAGAAGATTCCCAGGAGGGCCCTTGCCACCACAGGTGCTGTAGTGGTCCTGAGGGGAATAGCTTCTGGGTACCTGGTGGCATGATCCACTACCACCAGGATACACCTGTGCCCAGAGGCTGTTTGGGGATCCATGGGACCAACAATGTCAATCCCTACCCTTTCAAAGGGCACCCCCACCACAGGTAGTGGTATCAGGGGGCCTTTGTAGTGCCACCTGCCTTGCCACTGGCTTGGCAGGTTACACAGGAGCGACAAAACTCCTTGCTGTCTTCAGACATGTGGGGCCAGTGAAAGTGAGGGACAATTCTGTCCCAAGTCTTGTTCTGGCCCAGGTGACCTGCTAAGGGAATATCATGGGCTAGGGTCAATAGGAAGCCCCTGAACTTCAGAGGTATAACCAACCTCCTGGTAGCACCAGGCTTGGGGTCTCTACTCTCTGAGTACAGGAGTCCATCATCCCAATACACTGTATGGGGACCACTAGCTTTACCAGCAGCCTCAGCAGCAGCTTGCTGTCTGAGGGGTTCAAGGGAGGGGCAGCTCTGCTGCTCCTGGCTCAGATCTGCCCTAGAAGGGCCCCCTGTCCCCAAGAACTCAACCTGGTCAGGTTCAAGTTCCTCTGGGACAGTTCCTTCTTCAGGACTGAGATCATCCCCCTCAAGGGACTGATCTTCCTCCTGAGCCAAGGGGGAAGGCACTGCCTTAACCCTACTACTCCTCCTCTTGGAAGGCACTTGGTTCATTCTTCCAGAATCCAAGGCCTGTTCAGTGCTAGACATTTTGGCTTGTGACCTGGTCACAGCAAACACATCTGCAGGGATCCCCAGCATTTCTGCATGGGTCCTGAGCTCCACTTCTGCCCAAGCAGAAGTCTCTAAGTCATTGCCAAGCAAGCATTCGACTGGTAGGTTTGCACTCACCACAACCTTCTTAAGGCCAGTTACCGGTCCCCAGGAGAAGTTAACAACTGCCAGAGTATGGTCTGTTCTGACATTGCTAGCATTGGTCACTTGGTACATCTCACCAAGTATAACTTGCCCAGGATTCACAAGGTCTTGTGTCACCATTGTGACACTTGCCCCTGTGTCCCTAAATGCCAAAGCCTCACGTCCATTGATTAAAGGCTGTTGTCTGTACTTGCCCAGATTACTGGGACTCACAGTGGAGGTCACATCCATGCCTCCATCACAGACTAACACAGCCTGAGTCAGTTCCCTGACTAGGTCAGAGCCCAACTCAGTACCCAGGGTGAACCCTACTAAACCCTTGGCTGGGGCACTCCCACCAACTGTACTAGGGGGAACAGGTGCCTTAGGGGCATTGGTGGGTGCTGGACTGGAGTCTTTGGACTTGGTGCAATCACTGGTCCAGTGGGTCTTTTGCTTACAGACCTTGCACCATGGTTTTCTTTGGCCTTTCCCTTTGGTAGACTGTGAATCCCCACCAGAAGAAGATTTTTGGGGGCCTGATGAAGACTTTTGATCTTTACCCTTCTCCCCACCCTTTTCAGAGTTCTTAGCATCTTGCTTCTTGGTTTCCCCACCTTGGTTCTGTACCTTCTGCTTCACCCTGGTTCTGACCCATTTGTCTGCCTTCTTTCCCAATTCTTGGGGAGAGGTCAGATCAGAGTCTACCAGGTATTGATGCAAAAGCTGATTTTGACAGTTATTAAGAATCTGCTCCCTCATTATCAGATTGTACAATCCTGAGAAGTCACACACCTTACTGCCCATCAACCAGCCTTCCAGAGCCTTGGCAGAACAATCCACATAGTCTACCCAGTCTTGAGTCTGTGCTTTTGGGTATCTCTGAACTTCAACCTGTACTGTTCAGTGGTTAGGCCAAACCCATCAATAAGAGCACTCTTCAAGACCTTGTAATTATCAGCATCCTCCTCTCTAACAGTGAGGAGCTTATCTCTACCTTTGTCAGCAAAGGGGAGCCACAAGATTGCTGCCCACTGCTCCTGAGGGACCTTCTGTACATTACAGGCCCTCTCTAGAGCAGTTATCCACTTGTGGATGTCATCCCCATTCTGATAGGGAGGGACAATCTTGCTCAGGTTCCTATGGTCATAGGACCTTTCCCTATCTCTAGGGACATGGTTGCCACCATGGGACTCTAGTCCCAACTTTCTTCTCTCTCTAAAGGGATCTAGGGTCTCCCTGTCTATAGCCAGTTGCTTCTTTTTGATTTCAAGCTGAGCTTCCTCATATTGAACCAGCCTCTTTCTTCTCTCATGAGAGGATTCCCTCCTATGAGATGAGACAGAGCTCCCTATGGAGGTGCCAGAGTGGTTAGACTCCTGAGAAGGAGACCTAGACCTTCTGGGCACACTCATAATCCTTCCTGGGGGGACAAAGAGGGCATCATTCTGATCATCCTCTTCATCTTCCTCAGGAGGGATTGGATTATCCAGGTCAGGGCCATTGTCGCCCTCCTGGCCAGTTTCAGAGGGGGCTGGGGGTATTGGTACCCCTGGTCCCATCCTCATCATCTGCCCCACCCTCAGCTCCTACCCCTTCAGTCCCCAAGGGCTTACTAAGGTCATAAGCCACCAACAACTCCTTGAGGTGTTGGGTGGTGGGGCTTTGGCCTGTCCTTATTTTTCTCAAGTTGCATAAAGCTCTCAATTCCAAGAATGGGAGTGTATCATACTTGGAGGGTGGAAGCTCAGTGGCTTCCTGCAAGGATTCTTTAGATCCTACCCTTAAAGACATTACTAGTGTGGTGTGGTGTATGCACTACCTACTCTAGTGTGGCCTACTAAACTCTCTTGAGTTGTAGAAAGGGTTGTGCTATCCCTTAACACACAACTCTAAGTTCAGTAGAACTTACTGTATTCTAAGCTTAAATTATATGTACCTTAGGTACCTTTAGTGGTTTTCAGTTGATCAATTCAATTGAGATTATCTGGTAAAACAATAGCAAGCTGGAATCCCACACGCTGCACACCAATGTGAGAAGTTGGCCTGGTATATGCTGTCCACTAATTATAGTGGGCACCTTGCACCAGTCCAAACAACCCCTTATTGGAGATAGGTTAAAGACAACCTTATTGAAAGCTATCCTAGTGGTAGCTATGGAGAGCAGCCTTCAGGCTAAGTCTTGAAGGAATGTAAAGCAGCTTGTTTTACCAGTCTATAATCTCTTGAGTGACCAAATGAAAGAGCACCACACCAGGTATATATTCAAAATATATGTATTTATTGCTAAACACACCCCTCTAGTCTCTTTATGAGGCTAGAGTTCAAGTACATAAGTTAGAAGTTATTTAAACACAGTAATAGCACAAATACACGTTTGGGCCCTAGGGGCGTACCAAACCATATACCAATAAAGTGGTATAAGAACCACGACTGAACTAGACACTAGGCCTAGAGCCTCTAGAAGTGCTTGGACCACAAGGAACCACCCAAGGTAGTGACACAGGGGACCCACGGGGGACGCGTGCAGTGTAAATACACAACCGCGATACGCCGTTGACTTCTATGGAGAAAGTCGTGATCGGGAAATTAGAGAAAAGGGACACTTAAAGGAGGACTTGGAGCAAACCCTTTGAGATCTAGGACTTTGAAGAGTCTCTACCCATGGGAGCACCGGAGTACTCGTGTTACCTCACCCAGGGAAGCCGGGTGCATAGGTGCCTTTCGGGGTCGGGTTTCGTCGTCGATTTGAATGGCGATCTGCTGCAAAGTGCTGCTGGCGACCAAGTGGAAAGTGTCTGGGTGGATCCAAGAGTGGATCGGAGATCTGAAGAACCTGAAAGCAGAGGGGACAGAGTCTGGGTCACTAGCCAGTGACCAGGAAGGCGATGGACAGATGCCCACCGAAGTCGAGTGCTTCAGGTGCGTTGATGGTCATCTTGACTCTTCAGCCACGAGGTCCAGGAGGCGTTGTCGGTGACCAGGAGCAGGATTCGGGCTGGTACACGATGTTTGTCGAGTGCTGAGGTGTCGGCGACCGGATTGGACCCAACAAGCCTTGGTAACGGCAAGTCTCGATGCAGAGGAAGAACGTCGATGGTGCAGACCAGAAAGGTCTGGGGAACTCACCCAGCGAGGGTAAGTGAGGGCAGGCCTGGAGCAACCAGGATGCCAAGACAGAAAAAGATTGGCCTTCGTTAAGGGCTACTAGCCAACGGGCTAGCGACCGCGAAGGAGCCTTGAGATGCCGCACGTGGATCTGGCTCACAGGACTCTCGTGGATTGGAGGCCAGTGATCTTTGGTGCAGTTGGTGCTGGAGGCTAGGGCTACTCGGAGCCCAAAGCACGACTTCGGGGGAGACCCAGAAGAGGATGCACTTGCAAATGTGCTCGGTGTCCAGGGGTCACAGTCTCAAGTCACCCACGATAGCCACGGGCCTCAGCTTTGCTGGAGACTCAGGGTAGCCTCGGGAAGTCTGAGAATCCACCTCTGGTGATGCGATGACTTCGGCGTCCGAAGGGAGCTTCAGAAATGCGAACCGGACAGATGCTTCTTTGGTGCCTGCCAAGCAGGGGAGTCACTCCTTGACCCCAAGGGAGATTCTTCTGTCCTCTAATCGTGAGTAGAGCGTCGAAGGTCCAGGATTCAGTTTCAGAGTTTCGTCCAGGGATAATCTAAAGTCCTAAGGACTGGGTTCCTATACTTATACTAAGGATAGGGGTTGGACTACTCTGTGGCCCCACCTATGGGTGGGTCAGGGCAGAGGGGTGGCTACACCCTTTCCCTTTGTCCAGTTCGTGCCAAAGCAGGGGCTGCAAGCCCCTGATCCGGTTTGAACTGGGGTATGCACAGGGACACCAAGTGTGCCCCCAGTGCAGGACTTCAAAGCACCCGAAAGTGCTCCCGCCCAGCCCCAATACACATTATCCTGTCTGGGGAGGTGGTCACACCTCCCTGGGACAGGAAACCTATTGTCCAGGCCTCCCCTGCCGGAGTTTCGTCCAGCAGCAGGAGGCCAGACTCGTGTCTGTGGCAGCAGCATCCATTTTGTGATGCCAGGGCTTTGGAAAGAAGTTACCGGGCTAGCCAGAGTTAACATGTCTTTCCCTCTAGAAGGGTGGAATGCTACCCCCGCCACCAGAATTGGCGGGGGGGTAGTATTCCAAGATGTTTGACACCAAACACGACATGTTTAGGTGCAGCCATTCCAAAGTTAGCATTTAACGCGAGGTTATAATGCGCTTAAGAGTATATGGTCAGGCTGCACTACAAACAGCATCAGAGAAGGGTCTCCGAACGCTGCAGAGGGGCCCTGCTCATGCAGGGGCACCCTCTCACATAGGAACCATGCACTCTGCCTTTAGGATTGATAAGGCCTGCCTTAGGAGTGACTTATAGGTTTATATGTGTGTATGTATTTAGTGATATAGGTAACCTATATCACAGTAAGGGGTGCATGCACCACCTTACCCAGGCTGCAGTAGCAGACCTGTGGTGTCAGTTTGGATGGCCTTCCAGGGGTGGCATAATACATGCTGCAGCCCCTGGCAGGCCTCTGAGGTACCTATGCCCTTGGTACATAGTATACCATATACTAGGGACTTATAAGGGCACTCCAGATTCCAATCAGTGATGTGCCTAAGGCACATGGAAACCATTTTAGAGAGGAAGCAGCTAGGCTGGGGTTCTGATTAGCAGGGCCCCAGCCAGACTAATGTCGAAAAACAGTGAAGCATCAGCAAAAAGTGGGGGTACCCATGTGAAGCAGATCCTACTCTCCTACAGCAAATAATTGCGATTGCCCATATTGTGAATTAAAAACATATTGATACATTGCAAAATATATTTTTGCGTTCGCGAATCGGCCCGTTTGCGATCACAAAATGCGTTGATACATCTGGCCCTTTGTCTCCTGTGAGCACCGGATTTGCTCACCCACAGACTCTGGCTCCGGCGAAATCCACAAGTCTGCACCACTCCGCACCTGACGCTCACCGCCCGAGTTCGAGTGGCCCAACTCCACGAGGAGGTCTCCCCGGTGATCCTGACCTGAGGTCTGGTGATCTCCGACCTGGAGGATCCCCCCAACCGCGACCGGAGCTGGTAAGAAAACCCAACGCCTAAAGACACCCCTGCACCCGAAGCCCCATGGCCTTGGGTGGCCCAACCGACTGTGTCCCAGCATCCCCAGGTATCCCAACTTACCTCTCCAACCAGTGGTCACCTCCAGAATATCTTCATCCCGAGCCTGCAGTGTTTGTCCAAACCGGAGAATCCCCATTGAAATCAACTGGGCACCCGACGCCAAACCAGCACCCGGCACCCAGCTGCCCCTGCGCCGCTTTGGGTGTACTTTGGGTGCTAAATCGGATCCCCCTTTGCCCTGAACCTAACACCAGGAGCTTTGCTCCCACAACCTTGTGGCCTGCTTGTGAGCAGCCACCAACCGGAGGCCCCCTATCCCCCATTGGATAACATTGGGCCTCAGCACTCTGCACCCGGCAGCCCAAGTGCCGCTGAGGGTGTTTTGAGAGTGCATCCTTGTCCCTGGGGAAACCCTTGTTCTTACCCCAGAAACTCAACCCCCAAAGACCTTGTACTTACCGATTAACCGATAACTTCATTTCTCTCCATAGGAACCCATTGACTGCTTTCTCTTGAAAATTGTTCTAAGTGTGGAGTTGATTTGTATGAAAACCTAAAAAGTTACAACAGTGCAAAACTGATTTTTCTTACCTTTTCTCTAGGAAATGTCCCAGTGTGATATGTAGGCATATCACACTGAGTAGAAAAAGCAACTTAAAAGTAAACAGAAAAGTAACTGAAAAGTAATCTAAACTGTAATTTCAACGAATTGATTTACCTGTATTTCGATATACTGCATTTGAACTTGCATTCACTTGTACAACCTTGCATAAGATTTTGCAAAGCATTTATTTCACTTACCTGTGCCAGGCTTGTCTTGGTTCTAGAAATAAAATAACTTAATAATATTTATACAAACAAAATGGGTCTGAGTTCAGTCTTTGAGTGTGTGACATCATTTGCTGATTGAGTGTATACAACAAATGCTTAACACTACCCTCTGATAAAGCCTTACTGCTCACCCACACTACCACAAATAGAGAGTAAGGTGCTATCTACTTTTACCTTTGCCTACCTTTGGGGTTCCACGGTTGTACGACGGTACAACGCAGGTAATTACTTCGCGTGCCTTTGCCACGCATTTTTTAGCACGCATGTTTTTACCGCAAATATGCATTTACAACGCATGCCAAAACCACGCATTGTTTTTATATTTAAAAACAATGTATTTGTGGGGGAGACCCCCCCATCCCCGCCAACTTACCTTAAATGCGTGGTATTGGCATGCGTTGTAAATGCATATTCGCGGTAAAAATTTACATGCTAAAAAAAGCGTGGTAAAGGCACATCGAGGTTAAAACCTCGTTGTAAAGGCTGTTTCCCGTGCACAGCCTTTTGTCATGCGTAGTTTGATGTTGGTCGCAACTCCCCGCAGGCAGCCAATCCCAAACTGCGCACAGCCGGTTTGACCAGAGGGCTTGTCCTGCCACCAGGCCCTGTGACCAAACCCTCAGCAGGCTGCCAACCCCATGCCATGCACAGCCTTAGGCATGAGCAGAGTAGGGCTGGCCTTCGGGCCCCAGGGACCCCATCCCCAGGGACAAAAAATATATATTAAGGGAAGTGGGCATGCAGCTCCCCCTTCTCTGAGCCTTAAAAGGCCCTGGGGACCCATCCCTTAGGGCCAAATACAACTGAACAGGATAGGGGGGCAGAGCGGCCTCCTCCCCCAGCCTTCTTGGGCCCCGGTGACCCCATTTCCCGGTGCCAAAATCGAATGGGAGGGGGCATGCAGCTCCCTTCCTCGAGCCTTAATCAGCCCACGGGACACCATCCCTGGGGTCCATTGCACTTAAAATTGAGCGGAGGGCATGTGGCCCCCATCCTCGAGGCTACTTGGGCCCTGGGATCCCCGTGTCCTGGGATACAATCTAAGGGGTGGGGGGCGTGCAACCTCCCTCCATGAGCCATTATAAGCCCCGGGGCCAAAAACAATTAAAAAGGGAAGGGGGCATCCCAGGGACCAAATATAATAACAAAGGGGAGGGGGTGGTACCCCCCTTTCTGAGCCATATTAGGCCCTGAGGTCCCCATCCCCTGAGGCCGGTCTTTTTTTTTTTAAAAGACGAGGGGGGCCGCCGCGGCCCCTATCTGAAGCCTATCTTTATCCCGGGGACCCCATCCCTGGGCCTGGCATTACAAATAGGGAGGTGTCCAGGTGCCCACCAAGGGCACCCACCAAGCACACGTTTGGGGCTATGGGGGGAGCCCTTGGGGCCGCAGCCAGATCCCTGAATGGTGTGGGAGCCGGCATTGCTCCTGCCCGTGGGAGTAACTGCTTTTTACGTGTTCTCTCCGGATGGGAGAAATATGTGTTTTGTTTCCTGCCCAGATCAGTGTAGGCAGGAAACAGAACACAAGTCTGCTCCCAGCGGCGGGAGCATTTTTAAATCTATCGCCGGCTGTGAGCATACATAGTGTTTTCTCCAGTTTGGTGGGAAATTTTAAAATGATTCCGCCAGACAGCAGCAAACACGGTAGTGTAGGCAGGGAAACTACTGTGCCATAGGGGAGGGCTGCCCTGGGACATAGAAAGTGAACCAGCACCAGGAGATGGGCCCCCAGGGCCATTAAAGGCACAGGCAAGTGTGCCACGAAGCCTCCCTCTCTATTCTGGGAATTGACAGCCCTGGGGGATGGGGTCCTCAGGGCCTTTTATAGGCTCGAGGAATGGGGTCATGCATCCCCCCTTCACTTTATGTTTGAATATGGCCCCCTTCACTTTATTTTTTAATATGGCCCCGGAGATAGGATCCCCAAGGGCCTCATTAGGCTCAGGGGGAGCCGTGTGCCCCCTCCCCTTAATTAAAACATTGGGCCTGCCCGCCGGCAGGGAAACAGAACACAAGTCTGCTCACAGCCGGCGGGAGCATTTTTAAATCTGCTGCCGACTGGCAGCAGACATACTGTTTGCTCCAGTTTGGCAGGAAATTTTAAAATGATCCCACCAGACAGGAACAAACACGGTAGTGTAGGCAGTGAAACTACTGTGCCATAGGGGTGGGCTCCCTGGGACACAGTAGGTGAGCCAGCAGCAGGAGATGGGGCCCCGGGGCCATTAAAGGCTCAGGGAGGTGGGCCGCGATGCCACCCTCTCTATTCTTTGAAGTGACAACCCTGGGGGGATGGGTCCTCAGGGCCTTTTATAGGCTTGAGGAGTGGGGTCATGCATCCCCCCTTTACTTCATGTTTGAATATGGCCCCCTTCACTTTTTTAAATCTGCCGCCGAAGGGCAGCAGACATCGTTTTTGCTCCCGTTTGGCAGGAGATTTGAAAATTATTCTGCCAGATGGGAGCAAACACAATAGTGCAGGCAGGGAAGAAACTACTGTGCCCCAGGGGTGGGCTCCCTGGGACACAGTAAATCAGCCGGCCCCGGGGGTTGAGGTCCCTGGGCCATTTAAGGCTCAGCGAGGTGGGCCACGCATCTCCCTCTCTTTTCTTTGAAGTGACAGCCCCGGGGCATGGGGTCCCCCGGACATTTTTAAGGCTCAGGTAGTGGGTCCATGCAGCCCCCCATCACTTTATTTTTGAATATGGTCCCAGGGGCCTCCTTAGGCTTGGGGGCCCGTGTGCCCCCTACACCTTAATTAAAACATTGTCCCCGGGAGAGGGGGTTCCCAGTTGTCGAAAATGGGTCAAGGAAGGGGGCCATGCTGCCCTCTCCACTTCAGTAATATACCTGGCCCTGGGGGAAGAGCTCTCTGGGGGTCCAAAATAGGCCCAGGGAGGGGAGCCCTACCTACGCCCCCTCCTCATTTAGGTATATATAAAAATAATTCAGTCTCCATTTCGTTATCTTTTTTTGTTGCTGTCCCACGGACTCCCATGGGTGCGCAGCAAAGATTTCTAATTTTTTTTGTATTTTGGCCCGGGAGGGGATCCCTCTGGGTCCCCTTCACAGGGCCTAGGATGGCAGGGTATCCCTACCCTAACCCCTTATCTTATTTTTTTTTTTTATCTTCAGGACAGTGGACTAAGTCTCCGAGTCCTGTAATGTCTGCCAGCAACATTTTTCTCATGTTGCTGTCAGCCAATCAAAGAGCACACTCCAGCGGGAGCGTGTCTCCAGTGGGACCGAGGTGGCCCAAGTAAAGAAATGCTCTCTGGGCCAATCAGAATGCTCGATTTTTTAAAATTGGGTCCTAGGGACTCTCGCGAAAGTCCCTCAAACCCAGCCATCCAGATATACAAATATTTTGTAACCTTAATTTCTACAAAACTACTAAACCCGTTTACAGAAGATCACAAAAAGCACACTCTGCAGACCAAGATCTGGCTTCCTGCTGAACTTGGTGTAATTCCGTTCAGAAGTTTTTGCAGTAGCCCCGCCTTAAGAAGTCTATGGGAAATGTATGGGGGCATTTTCTTTTTTGATCCCATCTTTTTTCTTGGCCCCCGCTTGCCTGATCGCTTCCGCAACTTTCCAGGAAGGAGCTGAAGTGAATTTGGTTTTTCTGTGAAACATTTACGAAAGATTCGTCCAATGGTGCCAAAGTTATTAGCAAACCAAAAGCGGGCATGTTTATGGGAAATCAGACCTAACTATAACCACCCAGTGGTGACATATTGACCAGTTTCCATAGATCCCTGTCCTTCACCATGAATGACTGTAGTAGTTGATTACAATAACTTCATCTGTTCACTAAGACCTTTCTCTAGGGTGATGGTTCAGTGTCGTAGGCATCTACAACACACTGACCTCTCTGCTCACACCTTTCTCCAGGATGAAGAATGATTTTACTAGTGGTTTGTGACATAGTGCCTTGTCCACTGAGACCTCTGTTCTGGGTGTGTGTTGTTGTGTTATGTGTAAAACTGACATATCCATTAAAACCTCTTTCCATGCTGACGAATGGTGGTGTTCTGGTTTCCGACAGAGTTACCTGTATGCTTTGATTTGTTACTTTGGTGATCAGTTATTAGAGCAATGAATTTCAAGAGGCAGGATTATCCACAAACGACTCTCTCCTGAGTAATAGCTGAGTGTAGTAGTTGTTGAGCGTACAGTGTGTCCTGTGCTGTATGTCCGTCATCCTTCTTCTTTCATTATTTAAAAAAAGATTTAATGGTATTTTATCAAACATATTGGAGTTTACATTGGTGGATTATGTCAGTAGTATAAGCGGATACCATTCATCCCCATTCATGTCCTTAAAAGTGACAGGTCCCCCCTTTGGTCCCCCGCCCCTCGCTGTGTCCTTAAAAGTGACAGGTCCCCCCCTCCCCTCGCTGTGTCCTTAAAAGTGACGTGTGTCCTTAAAAGTGACAGGTCCTCCCTCCCCTCGCTGTGTCCTTAAAAGTGACGTGTGTCCTTAAAAGTGACAGGTCCCCTCTCCCTTCGCCGTGGCTTTAAAAGTGACGTGTGTCCCCAAAAGTGACATGTGTGTGTGTCTGTTTAAAACCGAGGGCCGCGGTGCTGGCACTTGCCGGCTGAGCAGGCATCCCTAAGCCCCCACCAGCCCCTGTCCATCCTGGGCTGTCTAACACACGGGTTTACGGTGCAGAGTTTTTTTTTTAAAAGGGTCTTTCTTTAGAAGCAGATGTTGCAGTTTGAAATGCATCCCCGTCGTAGCTGGGGGCAGAAAACTACCCATTAGCCTCACAAGTCACAACGTGAAAACACAAGAACAAAAGGCCAGTTACCATGCCAGAGCACCGTTGAGAACAGGCAAAACTAATCAGCCAGTCCCAAGCTTCCCACGCATCTTATTTTGCATAGTACAGGGGTTCTTTATGAAACATCCGTCCATCCTTCCCAGGAGCGCATCCCCCAACAGGCCCTAGGTTTAATTATCAAATATCAAAGGTCAAAGAGCCATCTAACAAAGCAGTGCTATGGTCAGAAAACGGTCCCAATATTGACCCTCACTACAATGCTCTATTACCAATAATGACACGTACTACAAGATTCTAAACACTCCCCTCCGTAAAGGGTCCTCCTTCCAATTATCATGCCCTGCCAGGTATAAAAAGCATACTTTAGAACCCCGACACAATCAGCCATTCAAAAACACATTAGGAGCGACCTTTGCTGCACAGGCCCATCAGCCCCAAAGTTTAAACCCATCAATGGACCAGAGCAGCTTCTCCCAGATCGACGCAGCCTGCTACACATTAATGGAGGTACGTAAATAAGGGGCTGTGTTACAGGCTTAAGAGTGTATAGGCTTAAGAGTGTATGGGCTTATTTAATATGTTGATGCCTGTATATAAATGAACAGCATTGCATTTTTAAAGGGTGTTTAACGCAAGGCCTGATGGTGCTTACGCTGTTTTAATTAATGTTTAAGGAGGGTTGGTAGGGTGCTTAATGTGAACAAACCTGCCATTTTAAATACAGTGTAGAACGTTTTATACGTGTATTTAAGAGTGAATACCACTAAGGGTTTGGAGTATACACAGTGAAACAGCCTTAACACTTTAACCTGGTATAGAAACATTTTACATGAACTGTAGTTTTAATGACCTTCAATTATAGTATACGTTTTACAAATAAAATAAATAAATAATACCACTTTGTACTCACCACCCTGGGGTTGAGGCTCTGCAGAGGCATGGGTCAAACGTGTGATTTCCCAGCTGCGCCATGGTGAGGCCGTCCACGGCGGTCCGTGCGGTGCTCCCTGGTTATGGTTCTCAGGGGGCATCTGTGTGCGGGGGGCGCGAGGCCCCGATTTTTTAAAATTAAAGGCCCCGGAGCCCGCTTGCCATGGGCGCTGCTCCGGGGCTCTTGTGAGGCTGGGGCGAGGGTTCCGGGGGCGCCCATGTGCGCAGGGGCTTGATACCCCGTTTTTTTTAAATTAAAGACCCCGGAGCCCGCTGTGCTCCATGCGGCGCTCCGGGTGTCTGTGAGGCTGGGGTGGGGGTCCGGCGCCTGTGGGCTCCTTGTGGGGCGCTCGGCCCCGCTTTTCAAAATTAAAGGCCCCGGAGCCCGCTTGCAAAGGGCGCTGCTCCGGGGATCTTGTGAGGGTTCCGGTGGTGCCTGGGTGTGCTGGGGGCATGAGGCATCGTTTAAAAGAAAAAAATAAACGCCCCGGAGCCCGCTGAGCTCCATGCGGTGCTCCGGGGTTGTTTATGCTGTTGTGCGCTCGATGTGGGGGTAGGGATGGCGCATGGGTGCGCAGGGTCTTGATGCCCCGCTTTTTAAAATTAAAGGCCCCGGAGCCCGCTTGCCATGGGCGCTGCTCCGGGGATCTTGTGGGACTGGGGCGAGGGTTCCGGTGGCGCCAAGGTGCGCAGGGGCTTGAGGCCCTTTTTAAAAAAAATAAAGGTCCCGGAGCCCGCTTGCAAAGGGCGCTGCTCCGGGGGTCGTGTGCGGGCTGTGGTCGGGGTTCCGTTGGCGCCAAGATGCGCAGGGGCTTGAGGCCCTTTTTAAAAATAAAGGTCCCGGAGCCCGCTTGCAATGGGCGCTGCTCCGGGGTTGCTGGCGTCGTTGTGGCTGGGGCAAGGATGCCGTCTGTGTGCGTCGTGGCGGTAGGCAGCGTTTTAAAAAAAAAAAGGTCCCAGAGCCCGCTTGCAAAGGGCGCTGCTCCGGGGCTCTCGTGCGGGCTGCGGTGGGGGCAAGGGTGGCGTCGGTGTGCGCTAGGCCTCGCTTTAAAAAAATAAATAAAGGTCTCGGAGCTCCGCTGTGCTTCATGTGGGGCTCCGGGCTGTTTGTGTTGTTGGCGGTGGGGGTAGGGATGGCGCCTGGGTGTACGGGGCTTGAGGCCCCGTTGTAAAAAATAAAAAAGTAATTAAATAAGGCCCCAGAGCCCTCTTACCAACGGTGCTGCTCTGGGGCCAGTTGGAGGGTTACGATGGCGGCAGTATCATGGCTGCCAGGAGCTTCCCCTCCGCGTTTGCCGAAGGGAGGCCCTCCCAGCCGTGACATCATCACGGGGACTCCTCCCATTGATGATATCACGGATGGGAGGGTCTTCCTTGTCAAACGCGGAGGGGAAGCTCCTGGTAGGGATTCCCCAATGATGCAATATGCAGGGTGGTTATGCCGGGGCTCTAAGACGTGTGAAAGCCCAAAAAAAACAGCGTTAGCAGTATTGAGCGAGACCCGTCATTGCGAGCATGCCCCAGTGGCTTTAAGCAACAGTATTGTCGGTGTGGCACCAGGGCTTTAAATGGAAGCTTTTTCAATATTATATACACGGTATAGTTGCTGCTTATTTATCTTATGCAACTAACAACCAGTGACAAAGCCAATAGTCCTACCTTATGCAACTACCAACCCCATGCCAGAGCCCGTAGTACTGATGCTGGTACTTGCTGTATCATCTATTTGGATACACTGGTAGAAACATTTCATGCAAAAAATAAATAAATGTGTGTGTGTGTGTGTGTGTGTGTGTGTGTGTGTGCGTGCGTGCGTGTGTGCGTGCGTGTTTTATTTCTTTAAACGCAAATGGCAGCCCCTAGTTTTAAGGGCTTATTTATTCTAAAGGTACCAGCTGCCTATATTATTGGTGCTGCTGGTTCCAGGGTAAAATAAATAAATGGCTGAGTTTTGTTTTCAATTTTAGATTTTTTATGTTATCCCAAACTTTAACCAGGATGTTTAGCGGGGGTCGTGTCGACAGTTTGTACACCCATAATCAGGGGCCCATATTCCGCGGTACTGTTTTATGTAGACTCGGTGTAAGGGTGTCTGTCTCTCTGCGTTGTGTATTGGAGCTTTCTAAGGTGAATGTGTGAACTTATAATAACATGTTTATGAAGTGTAGTTTTAAAACATTCGTTTTTATTTATACAGGCGCAGGACATGCCGGAATTAATCCTAACAGACTCTGAAATGCTAGCCCTACAGACAGGTACATGTGTTTTGAGGTGTATAGTCCCTCGTAGTTTTGTTCACATATATCTTAGAAGTTAGGTGTTTCTAATGGCGTTCTCGTGTATGGTTTGTTTTATAGATCTGGATCCCGAACTACAATGGATTCTTGATGATATAGAATGTCCCAAGGGTGGTCAAGACGCATCACCATGTGTACAGGATAGCCCCGGTCTTACAGGTAAATCAGAAAGGCGCTGCTTCTTTAAAAGGTCTAAGCCATGGGGTGTCTAGACCCCAAAAGTCGTAGTTGTGAACTATAGGAACGCACCATAGCGGGGGTTACTAAGGCCAGCTGTATACTGCAAATCTGATTATTTTTTCTTCACAGGTTCCACGGAGTCACACACGGAAGCAGTGTTTGTGCAAGAGCCGGCGCAGCGACCAAAAGAAAGACCTGTGAAAAGGAAATCTTCAACATCTAAAGAAGGGCCTGGGGCAAAGAAACGATCTGTGAAAAGACATCTAAAAGGTGTGTTTTATACAAAAAGGGTGTGAAAAAAGAACTCTCTGGGTTGTATTCTCTCAAACAAAGGGGTGCACAGCCATATAGTACCAGATGTACTACGGCTGGTATTGTAAGCATCTTATGTTCCTTATTGTTTCTAATATATATTTTTTATGTTACATTCTAGGAACCGTTCAAAAGAGCCACGGCGAAGATACGCATAAGTCTAAGAGGTCTACAAAACCGCTGAAGGATATAACAAAGACCGTTCTGAACACTGGGTCTGCGGCAAAAGGAGTGAGTAGGCGTGTACGCCAGAATAAGATCTACACATACTACACCCACATACAACAGCGAACCGATGTATCCGATGTGTATCTGAACCCTCTCAAAGCCTCAAAAGGAACTCTAAGCTCAAACAAGCCCACACTTAAGAAGAAGCAAATGGCCGCAGAACCACAGACATGCCCTTTAAACCTCAAGAAACCGTCTTTGGTCCTGGAACCCCAAGCAGCCCCTTTAGACCTCAGCATGAAACCGGTGGTCCCTGAGACCCTAGCTACACCTTTAGATCTAGCATTAAAAAATGTTGCTAAGCAGGGGAACGATCCATCTACCCCAGCGCTCTCTTTGGGCCTCCCGGCTGTGACGCCTGGTGTGGAAGCTCTGTTACAAACTCAAACCCCTAAAGTCAACAAGCTTTCAAGAAATTATCTTAACAATAAGCAAGGGGTACAGGCGTTACAAGTAGAAACATTGGAAGGATCCTTAAACAAACCTGCTACACCACAGACCCCTTCCCATCCTATGACGACCTCTATAGTTTCAAATAAATTAGCGACGTCTGTAGAGGAATGCCCCGTAGAACAGACCTCAAAACCTTCTATAGGCGTTACTGAAGGGTTTAAGGGCCCCGGGTCTGGAAAAGGGCAGCCCCTAGGAGGAGCGTATAACATCAGCAAAAGCTGTCTCAATACAATGGCAAGTATGGTAGACAAACTTGATAAACCCTCAGAAGCAGCGCCCGAGGGGCCTTCTAGCACATACAGGGGGGTTTTGCAGACCCCTGTTACACATTCACCCATCCCCGGCCCTGACAATAACTTAGCCGTTACCACCCTCGATTATTTCGACAGTCATTTAAACTCCCCGGACCTTATGTCCCCTATCACCCCACAGGGAGCTTACGACCCAACCAGCCCCGCGTCCAGTGTAAGCTCCGCAACACCCCGACAACATACAACACTGACAGTACAGGGTGGGACGACTGGTCAATTCATAGTACGGGGGTGACATTTAGTGGGGCGCCTTTCCCAAATGCCCCGGGGTGTTCGCACTGGGATCCTATTTCTATGATCCCCCCAGGCCCTCAGTTACCGAATGGTGTTGGGGATGAAGGACCATTAGAGGCCCCTGTGGTGTTAAAGGCTGTTATACAGCCAAACACCGTATTCATACCTAACCCTCCACAATACGACACTGTAGACCCAAATCCGGTACTAGATGCGCATGAAAGGATATACAAATGGCTGTCAGAAAGCTAAAACGCCAGGCGAAAACCGCAGCCTTAAAAATGGGGTTGGGGGGTAGTGGCGACAGGTCCATGGTGGAGGCACCGCAGAGGATACTGCAAAGAGTTGACATGTGTAAAAGGCTGCTCCTCAATACGTGCCAGGAAGCGGGATCAGACATAGGGCGTATACAGGCGTGACTAGGACAGCGCCATACCCTAAAGAAACCCCATGCCAGCGGTTCTAATAAAAAAGAACACACATCAAAATATAGCAGTACGGTCCAAACAGTACTGACAAAGTCCCTGCGCTTCTTACGCATACTCCAGCGTAAAAAGTACATAGAACCATGCAAGCAGAGTCATACCCCGATGCCATCCACCCCCCAATACGTAAGTGTAGGAGAAAACTGTCCTAGGGGCGGTCAATTGAATGATGTTGGTGGTAGAGCGCCAACACTTCGACACCCGGAACACATAGAGGGGTCGAGGGGTGGGCATGTAGCAGAGGCCTCCATGAGTACAGCGCACATAGACACATCCCATACTGTTCAGATAGGAGGGGGACGGTTACCTCGAAAAGCCTGGTCCCTTAAAAAACAAAAGTGGGCTAATAGCGCCAAGCAGCGCCGGCTTTTAATAAGTAAATTAAAGAAAGCCCGAATATGTGCTACACGTGTGCTTAAAAGACCCCCAGAGACCCTACTAAACCAGAACCCCCAAAATGATACGGCAGTAAGCTCCCCAACAAGTCAAATCCCTCAAGATGAGGATTCAGAGGTCGTCTATTTAGAGAGCATTAGAAGCTACAGGCGTGATGTAGAGAGATTTAATGCCACCGAGCACTATGAGGAGTTTAGGTTTACCAACCTCCACCAGATAAGGTCCTCCGATCACGGTGTTTTAGCTATACATCAGGCAGTGCAAACGCTCATAGAAAGGTTGTTACGCGATGTGGGGCCTAATGATTTTTTCCAACTACGCTTCCAGGGGCAGGGTTTTGACAGTCCTTTGTTCACCAAACGAAGGTCCCGAGATGTGTTTGACGCCGTGGAATTTTTAGAAAACCTTTCGAGGCTTTTACAGAGCAAGGCTGAACTAGTCGCCTACGGTACTTTCCGTGTCATAGCCCTCATTGTACGGGGTCGTGAGGGGGTGTTTCAAGACCTTTAAAGAGTGTGCTATACAGTCAGATAATCGGTAAGAAACAGCGGTGGCTGCTCGACTTTAACAACGACTCATCCAATATCTGTCTGGCGGCCAGCATCGTAGGGTTGTTGATGGGGCGCAACAACACCGACGCGACCATCCTGTCTAGAGCGGCTGAAGCCCACGCGTTTCTTGAAATACCACCAGACCGCATGGTCGGCTTTGGCGACATAGGTCTTTTTGAGAACTATTTCTCTGTGACGGTGAAAGTTCTTTATCACAGCGGCTCTTGGAAGTACTTTACAACAGGGGACCGTGTGAGAAACAAGACCGTATATGTCCTTCACCACGAAAATCACTTTTACGGTATCTTGAACCTTAAAAGTTTTCTGGGTGTCAAGTACGTGTGCACCCATTGTGACCACATATACAACAGTAAGGACCGTCATCAGTGTGAAATGCATTGTAAGATGTGCCAGAGGGACGGTTGCGTCGTAGACGCTGCCCTGAAGGTGTGGTGTCGCACCTGTAAGATGTTTTGTCGCTCTCAAGACTGTTTGAGCAACCATAAGAAAGCTGTTAAATGCAGCCCTAAAATGGATTGCTTTGAGTGTGGTCGGTATGTGGCGACAGATCACAAATGCCGAGGTATGAAATGCCCCAGGTGTCAGACGTCTTTTGAGGCGGGTACCAACCATCGGTGCTACATGGTTAAAGGCAGACCCCAGACCAAAACTGAAGCATACATAGTGTTTGATATAGAGTGCACACAAGAGACGGGAGTACACCAACCTAACTATATTTACGCACACCATCTAACTTCCGACGACAGCTGGGAGTTTGAAGGCAGAACGTGCGTTGGTGATTTCCTTAACACCTTCATTCAAACCAAATTCAAAGGGTATACCATGCTGGCCCACAACTCAAAAGCATACGACTCATTCTTTATTTTACAAAATATGATTCGTGAAAAGGTCCAAGTAGAACTCATCACTCAGGGGTCCAAGCTGATGTTGTTAACAGCCGCTCGGTTACAAATAAGGTTTATAGACACCCTGAATTTCCTACCTATGAAATTGAGCAAGCTACCAAAAGCCTTTGGATTCCCCGGTTGTAAAGGTTATTTTCCACACTTTTTTAACACCTGGGCGAACCAGAATTATGTGGGTCCCATGCCACCTCCTGACAGCTACGGGGTTGAATATATGATGCCATCCGAGAAGGAGAGCTTTCTAGAATGGTACTCTGAAAACCGTGAAAAGGAGTTTCATTTTCAAACAGAGTTGAAAGCTTATTGTCAGGCTGATGTAATGATCCTACGACAAGCGTGCAACCTCTTCAGAGATGTTGTGGTGGAAATGACTAAGAAAGTCAGTATCCTGAAACCCAAGAAGCCTCAAACGACAAAGAAAGTCAGGATCATGAAACCCAAGAAGCCTCAAATGACAAAGAAAGTCAGGGTCTTGAAACCCAACACGCCTGAAATGCCGAAGGCTGTCGAATACATAGACCCTTTTCAAAACATCACATTGGCCTCCATGTGTATGTCCATCTACAAACACATGTTTTTAAGACCAAACAGTATTGCTCTAGTGCCGGTAGACCTCTATAATGGCAAACAGAAACGCTATTCAACCCCCTCGATCCGGCGGCTCATGTACGTTTCTGAGAAGGAAGACGTACTTATTCAACACGCCTTACAGGGTGGTGAATACCGTGTGGGTCCCTACTACCTGGATGGGTACGCTGTAATTAAGGGGGTGCCGACGGCCTTTGAATACAATGGCTGCTTTTACCACGGCTGCCCTCAGTGTTACAAACCCCATGAGTTTAACAGACTGATGGGTGTCAAATTTGAACACTTACACAGACGTACGCTGTTGAAGACTCAGTATGTTGAAAAATGTGGCTTTGCTATGAGGGTTCTTTGGGAGCATGAGTGGTTAGAGATGTTAACAACCGACACAGCGCTCTGCTCTTTCCTTCAGAGTCGTGCTTTACCAGAACCCCTGGAACCCCGTGATGCCTTATTCGGGGGTCGTACAAATGCCATACAACTGTACAGGGCCGTGGGTGAGGGTGAGAAAATACACTACTATGATTTCACCAGTCTGTACCCATTTGTGAACAAAATGAAGGTATACCCCTTAGGACACCCCACCATCATATATAGAGATTTTAAACACATATCCGAATACTTTGGGCTAGTCAAATGTGAAATCTATCCTCCACGACAGCTTTACTTTCCGGTGTTACCATACCGAGTCGATGGTAAACTGTTGTTCCCTCTCTGTCGCACATGTGCGGTGCTTAAAGAGGTTGACGATTGTAGACACACCGATGAACAAAGGATGCTCACAGGGACCTGGTGCAGCATCGAGGTAGAAGCGGCCTTAGAGAAAGGTTACAGGCTCGGTAGGATACATGAGGTATGGCATTTTCAGAGGACCACAACACGCCTCTTTGCCCCATACATTAATATGTTTCTCAGAGACAAGCAGGAGGCCTCAGGGTATCCCGAATGGTGTACTAGTCAGGATGCAAAGCAGAAATACATCGATGACTACTACGCTCACGAAGGTATCCATTTACGACCCCAGTTGATAGAGGTCAACCCTGCCCGCCGACAGTTAGCCAAGCTCTGCCTCAACTCCTTATGGGGAAAATTCGCACAGCGTACAAACCTGTCAAATACGACCTTAATAACCGATCCTGATGAGCTGTTTAAGTATCTGTTTGCCCCATGTTACGAGGTGTCCAGCTGCGGGTTTATCGATGACGAGACCGCAGCTGTGTGTTGGAAATACACAAAAGCGTACCCCACAACGTGTAACAACATCAACATCTTCATAGCGTGCTTCACCACCGCCCACGCCCGTCTAGAACTTTACAAGGTTATGGACAAACTCCAGGACCGCTGCTTGTATCACGATACCGACTCAGTGATTTTTCTGAGTAAACCAGGGGATGAAGATCCTCCTCTTGGGGATTATCTGGGTAATTTGACCAGCGAACTCGATAAGGATGAGCATATAATAGAATACGCGTCATCTGGCCCTAAAACCTACTCCTACCGCACAAACAAGAACAAAGTGTGTATGAAGGTCAAAGGCATAACCTTAAATGTCAGCAACACCCTAAAAATCAATTTTGACAGTCTGAAGAATCTGGTGCACGAATACGCTGCCTCCGACAATTGTGAAAATGCTAAAACCATAGTTGTGAACCAGCCGTGTATAGTCAGGTCCAAAAAGAAGTGGGAAATTACAACCCAACCCTTACATAAAACATTACGCGTTGTTTTTGATAAAAGGGTCCTGACTGCTGACTATAAAACACTACCGTATGGTTATTAGCCTCATTAGAGATACAGACCCCACACCATGGACACCAGATTACAGCATCCATTCGCATGCGTGTTAGCAGGGCCCTCAAACTGTGGTAAGAGCTACTTTATAAAAAAGCTCTTAGAAAATGCTGCCGATGTTTTATCCCAAACCCCTAATAACATTGTATGGCTTTATTCATGCTGGCAAGCTCTTTATACCGACCTGGCCAGTCATTTCCCCCATATCAGATTTATAGAAGGCATACCAGATAATCTCAACGATGATGAGTTACTGCCACCAGCCCTTGTAAACATGATAATTGTCGATGACCTTATGCGTGAAGGTGGGGATCATCCGGAGTTAGAGAGAGCTTTTACTCAATATTCGCATCATCGTAATCTAAGCATCTGCTACATTGTGCAGAACTTGTTTTACAAGGGCAAGAACAGCAGGTCTATAGCTCTCAACGCTTCATACCTTGTTTTATTTAAAAACCCCGGGACAAACAACAAATATCAGTCATAGCTAAACAGATGTACCCAGGAAACACACACTTCTTCATGGAGGCCTTTAACGACGCTACAGCAAAACCCCACGGCTACCTGCTGGTTGACTTAAAAAATGAAACTCTAGAAGACTATAGACTTAGGGCTGATATATTTGCCCCAGATCTACCAGTCGCTTACACCCCTAAGCCCAAGGTCCGTGCTTATAAAAAGCAGCGCTGATGACTTTTAGAGACATTTACAATCCTACCCCTTATAATACAAGGTGTTGACCATGTCGGCCCGCCTACGTCGCAATTTAGCTCTCCTGAAAATGCTTGTTACAGCCAGTCCCCAAAACCGAAAGGCCATCCTGTGCGCTGCTTCTGACGACTTAGTGTCTGCCATTTCTGAAATTGCCCTAAATACCCTAAAAGGCAACGTCCCTATATCAAGGAGTCAGTTACAGGTTCTGAAGAAGAAGAGGTCTCTTATCAAGAAGCTCAGTAATAAAAGGGCCTCACTCATTACCAAGAAGAAACTGGTGAAACAGTCTGGAGGTTTTATAGGCTCTTTGCTGGGCATAGCTATACCCATAATTACGAGCCTCCTCTCGGGACATTAATGGAGCCTGCCACCAAGATGTATTTGGTTCCGAGGCAGCAAATAGACCAGCTGGGCTCTTCAAAGGACAACGCCTGGGATATACGCCGAAATGAGACTCTGCGTCTGGATGCTGAAATTAAAGACATTTTGAACCGAACCGATCTAAACCCCTACGACAAGGCTAACCTTTACACCAGCACCCTTAAAAACTTTTTAAGTTACTACAACCAATGGAATACCGAGAAAAATAAGCTGACTCTATACGCCCCGGACTCTGAACAACCAGCCGCCCCTCCAAATGTCCCTCAACCCCTGCAGCCATCACAGGACCTTGCATCACCCTCAGATGCCTTTGTTACAGATCTCTTAAAAAATATAAGCCAAAGACACAGGGGGGCCGCGCAAATGCTGATGAGTAAACTTGCAACTTCTAAAGACCTAACATCTTGGAATGAACGAGGCGAATTTCTCTACAAGGGCCAGCCGGTTGCAGGGTCACACATGTACGATCTAGTCAAAGGTCTCACGCACCCCAAAATCATAACGCCTCAAAACGCACCGCGTGGTTGGGATGCGTTTCTACGAGCCGCTGCTGAACTCAACATCCCTTCCACGCTCGTGGGTAATAATGAGCACCGTCGTTTGCTTGAAAATTTGAAAGCCCCCGTACACCCATCACCAACAGGCTCTGACGTTCCACGGCTATCCCCCTCCTGGACTACCCCTGCAACGATGGTTGTACCTCAAAAAAAGACATTGTTCAAACCAAGTACCTGGCTTACACCCTGATGTTTCTTCAGACTTTTTATTGTTTTTTAATAAAATGTGACTATTACGCGTATAGCCGCGTCTGATTTTTCTTCTTCTTCTTATGTTTCTTGAGCATTGGTTGTCGATGTAATACACCCCTGCATAGATGTTTGTAATAAAACACTTTTTTTAATAACTTTACAACCTGCCTCTGTTGTCTTTTAAAATGTTTTAATTATGTTGTATGTGGTAGCATAGAAATACAAAGTCTGAATACCGTATTTTTTAAAAAATAATGTCTTTATTTTAGGCGTTCATCATTAAACATACACATGTCCCACGGACTTACAATTTTGACAAGCGACATATTCGGGTTTCACAGGTCTGACCGAGACCACTGTGTTTTCTTTTACATATTTCACAACTAAACTGTCATTGTTAACAAGGTCACGCGAATATAGATTTAAGAAATTTCTAAACGACATACCCTCAGACATTTTACTGATAAAATAAATACAATGTTCACCACATGTGATGGCTATGGAATCCTGGACCCTCAGCTTGTTATACTCCAACCGCGCAGCGGCTTTTTTCACAAACTTGAATATAGGGGTTGTATAGATACGGTGTTCGGGGAATTCACCGGCACTGTCAAACAATATAACCTTGTCACTGTCTATAAACAAGGCCACCCAGTGTGTTCCGCTCTTGTCATGCGGGTCGGTGTTAAAGACTAGGGTGCGGGGTCTTTCTAACCCTATTTCAGGGGTAACCCATCGCTAGGGAAAACACCTAAAAAGTATTTCCTAGCGTCTTTATGCCTGCTTAAGAACGATCGTATCTGCACAGTGTCCATTTCACAAAATGTTTTAAAGATAGTCAAACAAAATCTGTCTTGCGTGGTTGATCTGAATGATGCTGTCGAATACCGAGAATACGACCATGTTCACATTCGCCGGTAGCGGATTACTGAATCGTATTTCAGCTTTTAGATTTCCGTTTTTGACAAGGTTGTAGTGATCGCCGTCTTCCATGTCGGGGGTCAGGTCGAATGCGAACAACGTGTACCCGTCCCCATAGCCTTCTCTTGACACAGCTACACCGCAGTCCCTTAGATGCTTCCCGGTTATTGAAACCAACCCCTGATATTCCCTGATGTAGTTGGAGGTTATAAAACTAGGGGTGTAGGGTTTTGCAGGAATCACAGTGCCCTCGTGGACCAGCGCCGCGTAGTTGATGTTGTAGTGTCTAAAATTGAAGGGGTTTAAGGCGTAGGTGCCGCTAAATGCTGTATTGTCCACAAAACCGATGATGATGAGTTTGGGTAGTTGCCCTAGAAATAAATTCTGCTGCTGGGTTAAACGGGTACCTGCTGGGATGCTGAACACCTTCAGAGCTACTCTTTCCACAGCGTACTTGGCGTTTGATATTTGCAAAGCGTCGGCGTGCGCTAATCTGACGCTCGGGGACACTTTCACTCTCTTTACAAACAGGCTCGCGGCCAGGATGTCCAGCTTGTACTGGTCCGCATCCCCGCTGATGAGACAGAATGAGTCCTTGTTGCGTGTGAGCTTGATCTTAAGATCAATACCATTGATGAGCAGTTTATCTTGGAAGAAGAGATCTGAATGTATGCGGCCCAGGAGGTCAAAGTTGCGACTGCCTGCTGCAAACCTTGCTCTTTTTACAAAACCATGATTGGCACCGTCCAGAGCCGTGGTTTCAAACTGGCCGTATGTATCCTTGTAGAAGAGACCCGCTGAAAGCTGCGTGTCAAGGGCGTCACTACTGTAATTTAGAATACTCTCGAGGTAGGCTCTGTAGGCGTAAATGTTATCGTTCTGTGTGATGAGTCGATCGCCCAGGGTGATGTCCACCTGATTAAACATGGCCGCTAGGGGGTAAGCGATCGTTGCCACTTGAGCGTCTGCTGCTATGTCGGACCCATCCGCTTTTACGATTTTACACATAAGATGCAGCAGCGTGTTGTTGAGATCCAAATACATATCCGTGGACCCTGACACAAAAAACTCTATAGGGGCCAGCGGTGTCAAGGCGGCTAAAGGCGATACCTCCATGAAGAAGCTGTTTTCGATGCTTGTCTGCGTTGGTTTTAGAGTAAACAAGTCTAACTCAGATTTGGCGCACTCGCCAGATGCACAGTGTACGAAGGCCATGGTTTAGTTTACGAGGCTTTAAAAAATATTGACTTTAGAGCCCTTTCTCTTCTTCGCAGCTCTCTTCCGTCTTGGAGTTCTTCTTTTCTGAGGGCGTTTTGAAGAACTCCTCCTTTTTTTATAGGGGCCCGGTGGACCCCTGCGTCTCGAAGACCGAAGCTTCCTTTTAACACTCGCTCGCGGCTTGTACAACAGCCCCGCTCCTTCTTGCGGCTGTTTGTTCATGCGCTCTGCAACCGCCGAAGTAACAGACCCAACAACATCATGGGCAATGTTCGTAGCAGCCGTCTTAACATGCGGTTTTACAATTTCATAGCCTCTTCTCAAGAACGGCATAGCTCTTCTAAACAGGCTCCTGAAGAAGCCCCCTAAACCAGCCCCATACATAACCGGCGACCCTTGAAAGTACGGCGGACCTCCATATCCGGCTTGGTTTCTGTAATAGTCCCTGTACATAGACGGGTCCCCGTATGTTTTCACGACCACCATGATGCCTGGTTAATAACCGCTGTCGTGTCTCGGTCTTAAATGAAGCTTAACAATAACTTTCCCGTATTTAAAGGCCACAGGCTCAGACTGATCATCGTAGATCATAATTGAAATAGTGTCAAAATGGTTTTTAGAAACTGCGACGTAGTCGGGTTTGTTAAATTGAATATTAACCATCGTATTATTTTCACCCTGTACATGGACCCATCTTAACAGCGGGGAATAACTATCACCGATCCTCTGGGCCTCTACAATGTCGCTATACACATAGAGCGTATAGAACCCACCGTTAATATCGGGGCATGTGTGATCCTGCTCCATTGGACTTTTCGCATGCAGCACGGTGCCTAAAACCCTTCTTAATTTACCGGAGCAGTTAAACGTCGTGGTACGGCTTGGTGCTTTAAGAAATACCTTCCTTCTGACGTTATCTAACGACAGATGCGTATTCGGATATGCTTCGAGGCTGTCTATGGCTTTGTTGACAGCATCGACAACACTTAAAACGGTTGGGTAGTAACCGTGTGGAATGCTCTCGTGCATGCTCACTGGATCCTGCTCACGCTTTATGTAAAACTTTGCCTCGGCCTGTGTGAATGTATTCCATGTTCTAGGGTATTGGATTTCTGTTAGGGCCACCTCCCAATCCCCTTTCAGGTCCACAGGCTTAGCCAGTTTCACGGTGTAATTAGAAATCTGGTTGTCGGGGAACATGCCCTTAGAAGCGTTGGATGGTAAGTTGATATAAAAGGGGCTGTCTCCATCTTATTAGAGGATTTTAGACGGTCCTTAGCTCACACACCCTTCAGGGAGCTGGCCAACACCCAACTGTTAAATTTCTCCGGCCATCCCCTCCATTTGACATATGCCTGGCTGCTAGCCCCCTACCTTTCCTTTTCAGAACCTTTTCAACCCTATACACCCTGTTCGGATCATCAGGTACCATTTGTAACTCTTCCTTGTAAAACACCCCCGATACAGCTTCCCCATCGTAGTCCTTTAAACTGTAAATATACAGCCCTTCTTTAAGCTCCACATTATCCACTATAAATATTTCGTCGCTAAAAGTCTGGCGGTAGCCCTTCGTGAAGACCCCTTTCAATTTTGAAATCCTCACATGCGTGCCTTTTTTAAAAATAGGTTTCTTCACCTTTGTAGCAAAATTATGCCCGTACACCGTTCGCCAAACAGCTAAAGAATTACTAGGAGTCACCTCTACGGGTGATGTTTTGATGGTCCGGTGATAACTGGCATTATACACATCTAAAAAAGCCTGTAGAACATCCACGTATCTGTAGGTGTTGTTGGCCGTAAAATACCGCCACATCTTAGACTTTAAAGTTCTGTTAAACCGTTCTACAACCGCTGCTTTCACCTCCGTGTGTGTTACAAAATGTTGAACACCGTGGTTGTTTAATAATTTCTGAAATGTCTTGTTTAAGAATTCTTTACCGGCGTCTGTTTGTAGTTTTTGAGGAACCCTGCCCTTCTCGAAGATGGCTTTAAAAGCGGTCGTGACGCTGGCCCCTCTTTTATCGCTTAACGGTTCTGCGTAGGTGTACTTGGACAACACGTCTATGACTGTTAATATATAACAAAAGCCGTTGTTATGTTTTGCTATATCTTGAAGGCTGATTATGTCAGCTTGCCACTGATAATCTATTTGAGCATTAACGATTGTAGGACGTCTCTTAAAACGTCTTCTGGCCGGTTTATGGAGCGAATACGCCTCCTCTCCTGATAGCCACGTCTTGACCAGGTCTCTGCTTACGGGCTCGTTTTCATCTGCAGCCCGTCTGTATAGGGCTTCGACACTTCCAAAGCTGCCAACCCCGCTTGTATCATAATAAAGTTTTCTTAACATAGCCCCCGACATGATCGCATCCGGTACAATTAATGAAATGAAAGACGATTGTTTTGTGTAAGGGCGTTTTATTAAAAAACAAATAAACAATACTACCAAGACCTAAGCAAAAGATACTTTACATTTTCATAGCAAACGTCATAAGTACGTATTAACACATAGCCACCTCGCGTTGTAACATTCCGCTTGTTTGTTCTAAATACACGCTATCCTGTAACGTTACATAAGAACTTAGGTAAATAGTCTTCGGGGGCCAAAGCCCCCTGAGGCTATTTTTTTATACACGTTACACATACGCCTTTCTACGAGTCTTTGTAGCAGCTTTCTATCAAGAGTCGGGCACATCTCCTGCATTTCAGGTAGTTTTACGCTCGGGTCGTAGGCGTATTGGATCTCATTGAGTGCAGATGTCAAGATCCTCAACATATCGGGGTGTACAGTTTTCTTTGCAGGGTGCAGGCCGTACACCACCCTTAGCAGCTTATACAACTTGTACGGGTCTAACAAACCACAAATATAGCGTATTGTTTTTGCTCTGTATGATTCGCACAAACATTCGTGAGCCGCCTGCTGGGGATCGTTCATTTGGTAGCCGTGACAAAGACTGTAATAGTCACGTTTGACACAGTTTAGTACTACAGTCGCTGCGAAACCCTTAACTTCACGCCGTTCAAAGAAGGACAATCCTGCATCTTCATCTTTTTCACACGCGCCGCTCTTAGAACCGCATACACATTTGTCGCAGCCCTCGCTGTTTTGGCACGTTGAGCTTTCAGCCTGTTTTGAACACCACAGACAATTAAAGATTACATTGCTCGCTTTTGCAGGTCGCCAGGCTCCAGCCGTTCTTTTTGGGGCTTCTATCTAGGGTTCAAAAAAAAGAAAGATTGACAGACCTTTAGTTGAAGAAATAAAATACATCGTTATATAGATACAGGGGCATAACATTTTCATACTAACCTCCATATTTTCACCACCCTCTGCGGCAGCTCTGAAATCCTGAGAGTCGCTAATGTCCTGCGATGCCCCGTCATCTTCGACGCTTGTACCGGGCTGTTGCAACACGACCTCCGCAGCAGCCGCATCCTCCTGAAGGTCCATGTCTTCGTAGACAGGGGTGTTAGGAGGTGCTACAGGCTCTTTACCATAGTGCATTATGAAGTAGGTGCATCCTGCTGGTGTTACGCGCTAGGGTCAGAAAAAGAAAGATTGATATGCCAATAGCTGAAGAAATAAAATACCTCATTTTTGTAACTGCCGAGCATAACATTTTTTTTTTTTTTTTACTAACCTCTGCATTTTCAAAGACCTCTGCTGCGGCTCTGAAATCTTGAGAGTCGCTAATGTCCTGCGCTGCCCCAACATCTTCGGCGACTGTACCCGATGGTTGCAGCACAACATCATCAGCATCCGTATCCTCCTGAAGGGCCAGGGCTTCATAGACGGGGTGTTAGGAGGTGCTACAGCCTCTTCAGAGTCCTCCATATCCACGAAACTGGGGCCGGCAAACAAGCTGCCACTACCAGAGCCCTCATGCTCTCGGTGGGCGTCCGTAACCGGCGACAACCTGCATACGCACTCCTTGAGACTGAGTTTTTGCACCCCCCGACACAGGCCATTACCAAAACCAGTAATGTCGCAGCCCATATCCTTAGGTGTTTCTTGCTGAGCATTCTCGTCCATTACCAGAGTTGGTAAGCTGCGGTAATATCTACTGATAGGTTGTTGGGAGCCACCCCACATAGGTCTCTTCACAAGAGAGCTGTATCTCTTCATTTTGCTATGGGAACCTTATCGTCTTCAGGCGGCTGCTTGCTGTACAACGCTCTTAAGGATGCCTTATATGTATCCTAAACAGCTCCTAAAAGAGGGCGTACCCTCTACACATCAACAATGCCTTAGAGGCGTCATAGGGCTCTGGCTCGCTGCTGTCTCCAGAAACAGCACCGCCCCTAGGACAGCCCCTTGGACAAGCTGGACATCTCATGATGCTCACACTCTGACACATACACGGTGCCACACCCTTGTATTCCCAAGGGCTTGAGGCCTGTCACTTTTAAGGACTCGCGTCACTTTGAAGGACACAGCGAGGGGAGGGAGGACCTGTCACTTTTAAGGACACACGTCACTTTTAAGGACACAGCGAGGGGAGGGGGGGACCTGTCACTTTTAAGGACACACGTCACTTTTGGGGACACAGCGAGGGGCGGGGGACCAAAGGGGGGACCTGTCACTTTTAAGGACATGAATGGGGATGAATGGTATCCGCTTATACTACTTATGTCATCAGTGATGTCATTTGAGATGTCATCAGTGATATCACCAATGATGTCACTGACCATGTCAGTATGAGTGATGTAACATGTGAGGTCATAAGCAGTGCATTGAGTTGGCGTAAGTTATAGTTAGCTCAGGTAAATGCTGACTTTCTATGTTTTTGTGCGTGTAAAATCTGAGCCTAACCATAATGTCCCTGTGACCTTTGTTTTTTTCTGTGAATTTCTAAAGTTTTTTAAATTCTATTTGTTAAATATAATGTTACTGTAACCTTTGGTTTTTTTCTGTGAATTTCTACATTTTTAAAAATTAATTTCTAGCTATAACATGCCTGTAACCTTTGTTTTTTAGTGAATTTCACATTTTTTTATATAGATTGTACTACAATTCCACCTATAAGTTTAATCTAGTAATGCTATTTTTTACAACTACATAAAAACATTTTATTCTCACAATTATTTTTAATATACATTTTAAAAGTAAAAAATCGCAATTCAGGGTAATCAGTGTATGGGTATATGAATGGGTGTGTGAGAGGTTTTGTAGTTGAGTGAATGGGCATGAGAGTAGCTGTATGGGTCTGTGAGAGGGTGTGTGAGTGGCTGTATGGGTCTGTGAATGGGTGTGAGTGGCTGAATGGGTCTGTGAGTGGGTGTGTGAGTGGCTGTATGAGTCAAGTCAAGTCAAAATACTTAATTTCTAAGAAATACATTCTTACAGAAATATTGCACGTTACCCAATACATAAATATAAACAGTCACGAGTATCATAAAATCAGTAGTGCGCAGCACACATTTGAATCAATTCAACCAACACATGACTTCGGCTTATAAGGATATAACAATATGAGCATTTAAAATTTCTCCACACTAAAACCCAATAGTTCATCAGCCCAAAATCACACATATATTAAAAACATTTTAAAAAGAAAGAGAGTGACAAATTACCAGTAGCATGCAACTCGTTTTGCCCAAGTAAAACATTATAAAGTGTAGTATGTGTAGCAATTTATCGCAATCACAAGTGACTTTCTTAATATACCTTACTGACAAGGTCAAATTTCCCATCACCAGACCCGAATAAAAATAAAAAAAACACCCCAGTATAAAGCCCTAAATCCGTATCCCCGCCCCAGGCCCAATCCCCCTTACCTCTACAGGACAACGAGGCAGCTCTTCTGGGGCGAGGCATGGCACAGGTCTTCAAGAGGAAGCGAAAGTTTCTCTCTGTTTCCTCTAACAATGCAGAAAGCCCTGACCACGCCGACACCTTTACCACTGTTACCAGAATATGCCCTTACCACCAATGCAACGTATATGCCTTTACCATTCATACCTTTACAACGTTAATTCGTTGTAAAGGCATATGCATTGTAAAACAATGCGTGGTAATGGCTATGCGTGGTTATAGTGCATGCGCTGTAACACATACGTGGTAAAGGTACTGCGTGGTTACAGCCACGTTGTAATGGCTGTTTCCACTAAAAAAGGCCTATAGAGCCCTATGGGAGGGAGCTGGATTTTGTTAAGTAGGACATATACTTTTCATATGTCTTAAAAGCAACACTTCCAAATTGTCGTTTGGTTGTGGATAAAGTTAGTAGCCCCATTGGCTAACACAGGGTTACCGGTTGGCACCCCAACGTGGCTACCTGCTGAATGGGACTACGTAACTGGGTCATGTAAGGTATCATATTAATCATGGCATTAAACCCGACCTGATGCCCAGATAAAATGTATTGCCACAATTAAAGTTAAGCAACTTTTAGAAAGTTGCCACTCTGTACTCCAGCTAGCCCAGGAGCCTCTCGAAAGCCCTGGCACACAGACAGATTTTTGACCACATGGGGAGACATGTGAACAATCTCCCAGCCCAGGAACAAAGGCAGTTACCACAGAGTGAGGTGTCACCTCCTCTCCTAGGATGGCCATTCAGGGTGTTAGCCCATCAGGAGAGCTTCAAAGGCAAAGCTGCCTTTGTGAGGGAAGTAGCACCAACACCCCTGAGCAGGATTCTGGAGACAGGTTCAAGGGGGGAAAACTCACCCTCAAACTGGTTTTACCCTGAGCGTGTAGCCCTCTGGTAGCCACACCTCTAGGCTGGACTACCAAGCAACTGAAGCCCGTGGAAGGGTTGTGCCATCTTGAAAGGAGCAAGAATATGGCAATCTGGGATAGCCAGATGGCAAACATCACAGTAACTTCGTCACTAGGTAGGAAGGGACCCAGTAGCCCACTGGCTAGTGACCGTGTAATCCCCTCAGGGTACGCTCCTGGGATAAATAAGGCACTCCTGTCACTCTGACCCTCAGATCACTCTGGAATCAGAGAGCGGACCAAAGAAGGACTGCCCAGCTGCCCTTGGACCCGCACAAAGAGAGGCTGCACCGTCGGAAGGACTGCACCTGCTGCACCTTGGGCTAGCAAAGTTTCAACTGTGCCTGCAGCTCCTGGCTCAGGAAAAAGTTGACTCTCAGCCCCAACCTACAGCATTGACTCCAAAGATCAGTCGGCTGATCTCCTGGAACCAGCTCTAGGGACACAAGAGCTGAAGAAGCCCAAACCGACAAGTTGGTAGCCACCGCAGATGGTTTGCCGCTACCAGTCACTGGGCACCTAAGAGGATAAATCTGAGATAGCCAAAAGTTGCAACCGAGTCTGCCTGGCCCAGGAGTCCTATCCAAGTCTGGATTCATTGCACCCAAGGTGTGAACAACAAGAACCCCCTGCTAGTACTTTTATGGTTTTGCTTGGCGTTCATTTGTATTGACATATATAAGCATCAGTGCTATGAATTATTAGGCTGCCTAGGGTCTTTACATACAGTTCATTGCACCCAAGGGACACTAGACCCCACCTAAGGTTTTCGCCCCAACCGTGGTGCAGACTGACCAGTAGCCCATCATCGGCTGGCCTGCTACTGCAATGTGGAGGCCTTTGAGGGACCCCGATCTCGGTGGCCAAGTTTGCCCCACTTCACCCGTGGCCCGAGGAGCACCCACAAAGACACCCCCGTCGACTGCAACACAAACGGAGCATTCTTTTCCTGCATCCCTCAGCATCTGGACCACTCAGTTGATTTCAATGGCCGTTGATTTGTAAAATTTGGATCTTGCTTTAAAAATGTTCTGGTGCCCAGGTAACTGTCTAAAGTGTTGTCTCTGGCCCCCTAGACCTCTGTCCTGCGAGAAGTGGTCACCCAACCCGGGCCGTAGTAGCCAAACTGTTTCAAACTTTTCAAAAGTCTTTGGTTGATTTTGTTCATCAAGGTCTCTCAAAATTCATAAAAATATAATAATTTTTTAGAAATTGCTTTCTTTCGTATCTTGTGACTTTCCTATTTCATTGTTTCATGCTGTTAACCCCTTCCATGCGCGGCCGATTTTCGCCCTGTGCGAGGCGTTTCATTAAGCGGACGGGTTCATGACGAGCTCAGCTCGTCATGCGCACACGAGCACTGCGCAGCATGACGAGCTGAGCTCGTCATGAGCATGGAAGGGGTTAAATGCTTTACACACAGTTTGTTTGCTAAGCGTTACTGTTCACAGCCACAGCTACCCAGGGTTGAGCTTAAGGTTGAATAAACAAACCTGACTGGACCCAAGACGGTATTTGTGAGTGTACTGCACAATAAGGCACAACAACCATATCTTATAGTATACTCAAACCCTCACACAGATCAAAATATTGTTCCTGCCCGGAGGGAGCTGCGTTAGTTGCTGCTCCCTCTCAGCAGGAGCAATGCTGGCTCCCTCTGCATGTGGGGAACCAGCTGGGGTCGCAGGGGCCTTGGGGCTCCCCCCATGGCCCCAATGAGTATATGGTGGATGGGCACCAGGGCAACCACCTTTGACATTGCGGGCCCGGGATATGGGGTCCCGAAAAGGATGTGTGGCCCCTTCCCCATTTTTAATAATTTTGGCCCTGGGGGTGGGCTCCCTGGTGCCTGTAGAAGCTCGGGGAGGGAGGCTGCGTGCCCCCCCCCCACCCCCCACTCCCCATTTTGAAAAATGTTGGTCCAGGGGGATGGGGTCCCCAGGGCCTAACAAGGGTGAGGGAGGGAGGCCACGTGGACCCACTCCCTTTTTAATAAAAAAAAAAGGGCCCTGGGAATGGGGCTCCCCAGGGCTACGGGGCTCAGGGCTGGGGGCTTTGAGACCCCCCCACCCTTTTGGTAAAAAATAGGCCCTGGGGGATGGGGTCCCCAGGACCTAACAAGGCTCGGGGAAGAGCAGCCTCCCTCCCAATTAATTTTTAAAAAAGGGCCTTGGGCAATGGGGCCCCCAGAGCCCAACAAGGCTCATCCACCAGCCCATTCATTTTAAAAAAAGGCCCTAGGGGATGGGCCCCAGGATCTAATAAGGATCGGGGAGGGGTCGCTGGGGGATGGGTTTCACAGGGCCTAATAAGGATTGGGGAAGAGGGGCCACGCAGCCCACCTCCCCTGTAATTTAAAAAAATGGCCCTGGGGAATGGGGTCCACAGGGTCTAATAAGGCTCGGGAGGTGAGCCACACGGCCCCCCCTCCCCTGGGGTCCCCTGGGCCTAACAAGGGTCAGTGAGGGGAGCCATGCACCCCACCTCCCCTTTAATTAAAAAAACAGCTTTTGGGGATGGGGTCCCCTGGGCCTAATAAGGCTCAGAGAGGAAGGCTACGTGCCCCCCCTTCTTTTTTATAAAAAAAAAAGGCCCTGGGGGGTGGGATCCCAAGGGCCTAATAAGGCTTGGGGAGGAGGTGGCACGCAGCCCACCTCCCCTTTAATTTAAAAATAATGGCCCTGGGGAATGGGGCCCTCAGGGCCTAATAAGGCTCAGGAAGGTGGGCCACATGGTCCCCTCCCCTTTAATTAAAAAAAAAACAGCCCTGGGGATGTGGTGCCCAAGGCCTAATTAGACTCAGGGAGGGGGAACCACGTGGCCCCATCCCCTTTCATAGAAAAAAGGCCCCGGAGTATGGGGTCCCCAGGGGCTAATAAGGCTCAGGGAGAGTGGCCACTTGGCACCCCTCCCCTTAAAAAAAAAAGATACCTGGGGGATGGGGTCCCCAGTTCTTAATAATGCTCAGTGAGGGGATCACCTGGATTCCTCCCCTTTAAAACACATAGAGGCATATTTACAAGCCCCTATCGCCACGGGAACGTCACTTTTAGTGATGATGTGATGGCGATAGGAACTTTGCCTTATTTACAAGGCAGCGGCTTAATGCTGCCTTGTAAATAAGGCCCCCTTTCACGCTGTATTTAGCGTGAAAGGGGCGGGCAATGGGTGTTGCTGTGGGCGTTCCACTGCAACACCCATTGATTTTGACGCTGCCTCCTATCTACAAGGGCAGCGTATATAGGAGGCAGCGCCAGAATTAAGACCAGGAAAAACCTGGTCTTAAACAGGCGAAACGAGGAGACATGCTTTATTTCTCCTCGCTTTTGCTGTTTCCATGTGTGCTGCCTTGTGCAGCACACATAGAAACAGCAAAACACCAATAATTGCCTATGTGCAGGAAGGTCCCCCTTCCTGCACATAAACAATCATTTTAAAAATGCTGTTTTGCAACTTCTATGTGTGCTGCATTAAGCTAGAAGTTACAAAAGATATTTCAAGATTGTTTATGTGCCGGAAGGGTGACCTTCCTGCACATAAACAATCTTCCCCTCAACACAGGCGCCCTTGCACTATGGTGCAAGGGTGCCTGCATTGGCGGTAGCGCAGATGAAGTTATCACCAGCGCAGGGGGAAACGCAGAGCTGCACCTTAGCCTTCTAGGCTTAACGACACGCTCCGCCACTTTCTTTGTAAATATGCCCCATAAGGTCCGTGGCAAACCCACCTGCCGGGTTGACCTTACATATGGTAATAAAATATTACTTTACATTTTTTTTTAAACTCTAGAAATTTACTAAAAAAACAAAAGTTAAAGTAACGTTATAGTTAAGTAAATTTGTCAGTGACAGCATTGTTTTGAAATTAGAAAATCACAGAATTTCACCAGTTACCTTGAGCCCCCACCATGCACTGCTTATGACCTCACATATTACATCACTCATGACATGTCCTATGACACAATTTATGACATCACTGATGACATCTCCCATTACATCATTGATGACATCACTGATGACATCACTTATGACATCATCCAAGTGTCCTTTTCACACATTGCTTTATATAGCATTAGAGCTATGAAAGTAAATGCAGAATAGCTCAGAATAACACGAAGCATCATTACTGCTGTCATACAAACAACCCCCATAGGGGAAGCAACCTTGTGTTATGTGCAACATTGACCCAGTGCCAAACCCAAACACCAAGTATGTGCAAAGTGCTGAGTGCAGCTGACCCACTGGAGTCAAAGGACCGGGTACATCTGTCCTCTCTCCACTTCCTCTCTCAGTCCCTCCCTGGGCTCTGCCTCCATCTTACTTTTCCTTTTTAGAGCCACAAGTGCAAGTTGTTCACAAGCGGTGCAGGCACTGGCAAACCTGAACCACTTTCAGAGTTTTGTTCTGGTCTGTCCAAGAGCATAGGTGTTTTTCAATATATGCAAAGTAGGGGCCTGCAAAAAACACATTCAAAACAAACAGTGCTCTGTGCAAGTCTTGTAATTAAATGTAAATGTCCAGAACAATCTATATTTTAATTCAAAAATCAAATGTGTGTGTATAAAGTTAAAAGGGAAATTTCTCTCACCTTTGTGGAGACACAGAGTCTCTCTCAGATGAGGCTGTAAATCTCTCCATGGAGAGGAATCTTCTGTTCCAGGCTCATTCCTCACCCTGGGGCAGCTCTGTCCAGGGAGACGTCCTTGTCTGTCATGAAGGTTGTACTGGGAAACTGGTACAGAGGAGGGGAAGGCAGGTACAGAGAGATGGAGGGAGGCAGGGAGAGAGAGAGACAGGCCAGAGAGGAGCCAGGGAAGAGGGATAGACAGGTACAGAGAGATATAGGGAGAGACAGGTACAGAGAGATGGAGGGAGAGAAATGTACAGAGAGATGGAGGGAGAGAAATGTACAGAGAGATGGAGGGAGGGAGAGAGAGAGACAGGTACAGAGAGATGGAGGGAGGGAGAGACAAGTACAGAGATGTAGGGAGGAGGGCGAGACAGTACAGAGAGATGAAGGGAGGGAGAGACAGGTACAGCGAGATGGAGGGAGAGACAGGTACAGAGAGATAGAGGAAGGGAGGAGAAAGAAACAGGTACAGAGAGACAGAGCGAGAGATGGAGGAAGAGACAGGTACAGAGAGACAGAGGGAGGAGGGAGAGACAGGTACAGAGAGATGGAGGGAGGGAGAGACAGGTACAGAGAAATGGAGGGAGGGAGGCAGAGACAGGTACATAAGATAGAGGGAGGGAGAGACAGGTACAAAGAGATAGAGAGAGGGAGGAGGGAGAGAGAGACAGGCACAGAGAGACAGAGGGAGAGAGGGAGGGAGAGACAGATACAGAGAGACAGAGAGAGGGAGGAAAAGACAGGTACAGAGAGATGGAGGGAGGCAGGAGAGACAAAGAAAGGGAGGAGGGAGAGACAGGTACAGAGAGAGAGAGAGGGAGGAAGAGACAGGTACAGAGAGACAGAGGGAAGGAGTGAAGAGGTATAGACAGGTACAGAGAGATAGAGGGAGGGAGAGACAGGTACAGAGAGACAGATACAGAGAGATGGAAGAAGGGAGGAGGGAGAGACAGGTACAGAGAGATGGAGGAAGGGAGGAGGGAGAGAGAAAGAGGAAGAGGAAGGGAGGAGGGAGAGAGGTACAGAGAGATGGAGGGAGGAGAAAGAGACAGGTACAGATAGAGTAATGCAGGAGGGAGAGACAGGTACAGAGAGATAGAGAGAGGGAGGAGGGAGAGGGAGGTAAAGAGAGAACGAGGGAGGGAGGAGGGAGGGACGAGTACAGAGCGATGGAGGGAGGGAAGAGGGAGAGACAGGCACAGAGAGATAGAGAGACAGACGGAGGGAAGAAGGGGAGATAGAGAAAGGAATGAAGAAGAGGAAGAGAGTTGTCCGAGAGACAGTGGAAGCGAGAGAGAATGGGTGTCAGAGAGGAAGAGAAAGAGAAAGCGAGAGGAGTCCAGATCACCCCGATTAAGTGGTTCATGCAACAAAGTGTTGAAATGTTTGATGGGATCTTAGAGTGACCCTCTTTTTGGGTCTGGCAGCAGAATATCGTGGAATATATGTTGTCTGACAACAATATTGTGTCATGAGTATCCAGTGGCGGCTCCTCCGCTAAGGTGGAGGAGTGTCCTCCCGCTACTCTAAAGGAAAACTAAAACGATAATAACATATCGGTATTATCATTTTAGTTTTCAGTGACTCTCGGGGTGGGTCGGGGTTGGCCAGAGCAGGGACAGGAGTAGTTTGCACTCCTTGAGTGCGCTGGACTGCTTGGCCGGCCTGCTTGGGCCGGCCTAACAGTCCTGCGCACTTTGTATCTTTTCCACCAGGCTGATTACACAGCCTGGTGAGGCACATGCAAAGGCTCCCTGTCCCCGTCGCTCAGACCAATCACAACGCTGCATTGCAGCCCAGGTGCTTCCTTCTGGTTCCTGCTGCCGGACCTGGGACAGGAAGAAGAGGACAGAGGAGAGGCGGCGGCCGGCCATCACAGGTAAGTGTTTTTAACTTTTTTTCATCCCCCTACCCTACCCCGCCCCACCACCCGGGTCCGGTATCAGCCGCTACTGTAAGTATCACACATTAGAGTTACAAATTAACACTCAAAGAGATGCACTTTTTGTAAATGATATTTTAGACACTATATTAAAGTCAGACATTATTTTTGTCAATGACACTCTGACACACAACGCTCTTTGTGTTTGTGTTTCTTTGCACAGCTGTAGATAGAAGTGCTGTCCATAGTAACAGAAGAGCATCAGCAGTGGTGGAGGTACCACAGACCAGGGGATGAACGATTGTGAGGGATGTGAGCTTGAGCAGTCTAGTACAATACAACATGGCATGTTAGGAATGTATTTACATGACAGAGTGTGAGGTGGAATGGGTGTGAGGCAGGGGCGTACCTACCAAGCGTGCAGCAGGTGTAGTGTCACTGGGGCCCTGGGCTGTGAGGGGCCCCAGGGCTGTGAGGGGCCCACTGCACTACAATTGTAGCTGCTTTAGAGCTCTTGGCATCCTTGCTACACCACTGGTATGAGGTATGTTCAACGAGCTGCACTCGGTAGAAGTAAGAAGCCTACATTTACCACTACTACCGAAGACTGTGGCTGCCCGCCGCCCCCAAAGGGGGACCCCTAAAAGGGCGGCCCTTTAGTGCCATTACGGCACAAGCCTACCCCTCGCTCTAGCAGCAGAGGGCTTCCGCCTGGAGCCCGCTGTTCAGGGGGTATGGGCGTCACTTCCGGTACGCCCAGGGGGTAGGGAGGGTATGTATACCCCTCTGACCCTCCCAGCGGCCTCTTTTCCGCCAGCCTCGCCGTCGTGAGGGTCGTTTTTCGTCACACGCCATCGTGAGGGTCGTGCGGGATACGCCGTCGTTCGCGATAGAACGCGAGGTGAGTCGCCCCGTCACAGACTGGCCCCTGTAATGCTGGTCTTGGGCCCGCATGGGTCTCAGTGGCGGTGACCGGGCGCGCGGTGTTGTTTACGGCCGGAGCGCGGGGCCCGGGAGTGGGCGTTCAATTGGCGGGCCTGCCCCACTAGAAAGGGGATACGAGATGTTAACCCGCAAAATGTATACTGGAAATGTTGTTCCTCGGGGCACCGGCATCAACCAGTCAGCGGTCTGTCACTGCCGGTCAGTCCGCCGGGGGCCCGTATGGGTCTCAGTGCCTGCGATCTGGTGCGCGCCATTGGGGGTGTGGGGGTCGCTCAGGACGACGTTCAGGAGCTCTGGCCCAGGGGTTGACCAGCGATCCCCCTCACCCTTCCCGCCGGTTAGGTGTGGAGCGTGGGGTGGCCGGGCGGAGGAGGCGAGTTTAATGTATCATTGAGATTGACTTGGTTGTCTCGTGTCGGCCGGCGTTGTTGCGGTTTCTTCCCTCCCCCGCTGGATACGCTGTTTTGCAGTGTACCTCGGGATGCATGTACCCGGGCTAGGGGGTCGTCGGCGTGCGTGGGGAGTTTGGGGGCAGGGAAGTTCTGTTTGGGCCTTTGCTGTCAGGGTTTTAATGCCGTTGATTGAGCCCGGGACCTTTTCGCTGGCGGTCCCCTCTTTGGAGTTGTTTGGTTGGGTGAGCTTGGGCCTCTGGGGCCTGTTGTCCCCCCCCACCACCCTCTCAGTGCAGTTACTCGGCCTACATTTTGGCTCGATGTGGTGGGCGAGATCGAGGGAACAAGGGAGCGGCAGAGTGGGGGGGCCTCACGTTTGGATGTCGCTGGTTACGTTGAGTCCTCCATCCATCTCGGAAAGGGGGGCCACTAATGGCAGAGAGCAGGCATGGCCTCAGAGTGTATTGCGGGCTGGGTGCACTGCCGTGGATGCACGGCCGCCGCCACGTTGTGGGGCTGTTGGCCTGATTGCTGGATGTGCCCCAGTGTGAAGAGGAGAGCGACGTTAGCATCCCTAAATGTGCTGCCCCGCCGTCGGTGTGAGAGCGCGGCTTGCACCACCGTGGGCATGCCGTTTAGTCGCGCTCTGGTCGTCCAGATTTGCTCCTTGCCCGATCCGGCAGCAGCAGAGGATTGGAACTAATCAGCATAGCAATGAGGTGTGCAGCCCCCTCCCACTCCCATACCTCCGCCGTCGGCGGGTGGCGCAGGTGCCCTTGGGGGCGCGGGCTCTGGATTGCCGGCTAGCTGGTGAGCTGCGGCATGGCACCCCGGTTGGAGGGGGGCGTGAGCCTTTGGATGCCCAAAGTCCCTTGTCCCCGGGTCCCCCTCAGGGTCTTGCTGTGTGAGGCGCGGTGGCTGTCCGAGCGGGGGTCCACCTAGGGCTCTGGACTTGCCGGGCGCCTGGGTGCGTGGCCCGGGCGGGTGTCGCAGCACGGAGAGTCATGCGGCGTAGTCTTTGGGTTCCGTCGCCGTCGTTGTTGATTCGGGAAAGGGATTCATCGTGGTTCCCAACCTGTAGCTTTATCCTGGGACCCTGCCCAGATCAAGCTCAAGCTAGTCTTGATCGGTGGAAAGGAGTGGAGTGATGATCATTTAATAAAAGGAATGATGCTGGGAATGGCGCCCCTTATGAGTAACGACCCCCCCCGCCATCCATGCCATCCATACCTTGTTGGGCCGGTGTGTTACACTGACAAAAAGGCGAAGCCAATTAACAAAATGCCTTATGTTAAATTTTCCCTCTGTTGCACCAACATTCCCAACTCTAATTTACTGATCCCTGCTTATTGTTTACTTTGACATGTACCTGGCAGGGATTTGACTTTGCCCTGCAAACTCGGATTCTTTACTCACGGGGTTTGCCTCTTTTTCAGATCTGGTTTTCTGGTTCTGAGAGGGGTGGGTGGGATTTATGATCCAGTCAGGACAGAAAGGGTGATCGCTAATTACTCGTATGATTGATGATCAGGCCGGGGCCGTGAAGGGCGGCCGGACCTGCTTCCGGGATGGGCTCACCTCGGAAGTGCCCGGGGTGCAGCCAGCGACGTCACGCGGCAGCGCTGTTTCTCCAGGATGGCTCTACTTACAGCTGGACTGGCAACCAGCTTGGGCTCCTGTTTGCGTTGGGTGGGAAGCGGGTGTTAGCCGCGCACTGAGCAAACAAATCTGATTTGTTGGTCACATTGGAGTTGCTGGCTCCGCCCTGTGGAGTTCTCCGGAGCGGGCGCGCGTACGGGCGGACCTCTGGGGTGTGGAGCATTTGTCCTCCCCGTGCCTGTAATGGGTAATGTGAACGCGGTGCGCATGCGGCGCGCGCCTCATCGTCGGGTGAGATCGTGCGGTACGGGATGGAGCATGCCTTGCTTGGCTCCTGTTGCTGGTCATCGCGCTGCGGGCGAGGTTGTGGCCCGTCGGCTTGACTGTCGACTTTGGTGCTGGAGGCCAGGGTTCGGGCCTGGGGGTCGCGTCCACAACCTGTGGGGCTGGGAGGGTCACTTGGTCTCCCCGTGCCTGAGCCGATGGTGTGGCCCCAGATACGACAGTAATTGCTCCGCGTTGCGTCCTCGGGGACAAGGGGCTTGGGCAGGCAGGTTGTATCCAGGAGGGGTTGTCCGGCCTGGCGGCTATGCCTGCGGCCGACCAAGCCCACGAGGTCCGGTAGCAATAGCGGGGTGCGTGGCCGGGAGGGCACCGGAGAGTGAGAGTCACTGGTGCAGACCTTCGGGTGCTGTGGGGGGTTCTGCCCGCCGTGCCAGCAGCACGGAGCCTTCCCGGTTACCCGGTGTGGTGCTAGCAAGTGTAGGGCATTCTGGCGGCGTGGGGGTGCCGGGTTGTGCCGGTGTGGGTGATGCTGGGGCGAGTGGGTCCATACCCATCCCGGAAGGGAGGCCACCTGGGGCGGAGAACGGGCATGGCCTCGAGTGTTTTGCGTGCTGTTACGGGATGGTTGCACTGCTGTGCGGAAAACGGGTACTGATGGCATCGAGTTACTGTAGCCTGCAGGGTTCCTGACAGGCTATATGCTACTTTTGTTGAGGCAGTTGCGATCATGGTTAATGGGTATCCTCTGGAAGGGTTGGAGGCAATGAAGTTACCTTCCCCCTTCGCGTGGGCCGCCGTTACCCCCGGTTTTATTGCCTGTATCTGACGTGGCGTCATCGTATTGAAACTTACGACTTGGGCCACTTTACTGTGGCTTGCACGCTTGACTAAGTGACAGCGCCCTGGCTAGCGGGGCTGTCGGGCGCGTTTGGAGCTGGTTCCGGGTGGGCAGCGCGAATGTTCTGGGGTTGGGCAGGCTTTTTGCGGTTACAGCCTAGATCCCACGCCAAGGGAGGACCTGGTACCACGTGCTCCCTCGCGGGAGTAGTTGATCCAAAGTGGAAGTCTGAGCCTTCTCGTGTACGGTGTTCGCTTAATGTGATGCCATACATTGATGCGTTGCTGCTCTTGCCGCCATCTTGGGATCGGGGGCCACACCTGCATCTTCGGCGGTGGCAAGGGTTGGCATAACAGCAGGGGGTGTTTCTGTAACCTCGTAATTTTCTAAACGTCCGTAATATCAGATGTTGGTGTTTTACAGCTCTTTGGTCTTACTGCCGTCGTGTGATGTTTCTAGTCGTTTGCGTGTGTTCGTTTACTTGGGTGGTTGTCTCGCTAGGGGGCGCTTGTGCACATCACCGTGCAAGGAAAACGGCTCTGTCATGGCATCTTTAATAATTATTGACTAATAATTATGCAGCACCAAGGGTGGGTTCCTGGGTGCAGTCAGATTGGTAACCCTTACATGGGGGCAATAAGGGTAGTAGGACTGGGCAAGTAAACCTTGGTCGGTGATGCGGGCCCGAATAATTGTGGGGCGGTACTAAGTACCTTTAAGCGATCAGGTGGCACATAAGGATAGTTGTGCTGAATATGTAATGCAACAGGCGCTCATGTATAGCGTTCCATACCTTGGCATTTACATACACGTTACAGTTGTGTAATTAATATGCAATTATCAATGCGCGTTAGATTAACGCGATGAATGGCGGATCGGATCTGCCTTCAGCTGGCATCGCGGTGTCTGCCTTGGCGGCAACCGGAGAGGGTGCCCTGGGTGGGGCAGAACAGTATATCAGTTTGGGGTTGATTATTGGTGCGTTAAACCACCTTATACTGCCAAGGTGCCACAAAGTGGGAAGACCACTTGGGGGCAGGGTCCCCCACTTTGGCGTACACGACTGAATAATGCCTTCATTCACTAATACCGATAAGGGGCATTGCTCCATCCTTCTCAACAAAGTAGACCAAAGCGGTTTGATATGTCCTTTGACTTTGAGCGGGTCGGTCAATGCTTTTCTTTCAAAGAACTATGCACGCCAATTTTAATTCAGTAGTTTGGATGGCGCATAGGTCTCAAATCGATCTATATTTCTTTGACGATCTGGTGACCCGCATGTAGGGGATGTCCATGGTTCTTTGTTATCTGTAATATGTAAACACATAGCGGAGACTATTAGCAGGAATATTAGTGGGCTTAGCTCTTCATGCTACCCTGCAGTGGTTACTGACCAGGGTTAGGCAGTGGATAGTGTTGCAAGCACGCGCTCAGAGATGGGTTGCACATGCTGTTGTTTCCGCAGAGTTTGGGGCAGGTTAGCATCCCCACCTTGTCTCCGCGGGGTTGATGTGTCTTTCGGGTCATTATGACAAGTAGAGCTATTATCGATTGGTATAGCGGGACATAGGAATGCCAGGCTAGAATCCAAGGGATTATAGAGCAAGTGTTCCGTGTTCGGAGCCTAGTATATGCAGGCGTGAGTAAGAATGGTAGCTGCCAGTTCAATCTTGCACCACTCTAAAGTCAAGAGAATAGGCATTTCTTCAAGTGTGAAATAGTCCCCATGCAGGGCTTAGAGGGAACATTCACCTAGGCGAACCAGGTCTGTGCAAACTACTATGATCTGGGTCGGTTTGAGCGCGGCAAGTAGGTGCATAGTTTTATTCATATGCACAGTAGTATTAACTTAAATAATAGATGTATTGACTAGTACGACCAGCGGACGTTCCCACACCAAGGCATTTGGCAGCGGTGAGGGTTGCTATGCTGTAAGGATATCAAGGTTAAAGATGACTGCCAGGCATAAGTAGTTGGAGTTGTCACTCTCATTTGACCAGGGGTTCGAGGCTACACGAGGGCATCGCCGCGCTGCGGCCAGAGCACGAGCATTGTGCTTCCCAGGGGGGCAGCAAGTGTAGGCAAGGCTCTTTCCAAATCTGGCACCAGAACACAAGGTAGTCAGGGCCAGCTTGTCTGTGGGGTGACTTGGGTAGGCACCTGTGTAGTTGTCACTCCCCGTAGGGGTGAGTTGTCTCCAATAGTGGGCACAATAGGTATGTGTGTCCCTGGCTTTACAGCTGTGTCGAGCCTGTCTCAGTTAGAGGTACGCCCAGGTGGAAATTGTGTACTTAAGGTTTGCATGACCAATGCGGTGTGTTGTATCTCCTAGCGGACCCACTGAAGGTATACTGCAGCTAAACAGGGAACTGGGAAGCATGGTTTCCGTCACTTTGGCAAGTTCAAAGCACCCAGGGTCAGAGATGGACAGTAGGTACTGTGCATCTGTGATCCGACGGCAGTTAGGCAAGCGGGGGGCGCTGCGTAAGTTGTAATTGCACGAAAGGGTGAGGTGTCTCCAGCAGTGGGCGCAAGCCATAGATTGTTTCAAACCAGCTTTGATACCATTAAGGTGTTCACCAGGGTAGCAAGCAAAGGGGTTTATGCATCCGTCTGGGCAACGGGGCGAAACAAGTACACCCCAGAACCAAGGGCAGAGGATATGATCCTGCAGTTAGGCGCAAATGCCCGCCCGGTTAGTATAGATGCCTCGCTGGGTGGTGACGCTGTCAGCTAGCAGGGTGCTGCCATCCCAAGAAATGGGGAAACAAGGGGCCAAGCACAAAGGCTACTATGTAAAGAACATTTGCCATGTCCAGTGATCAACAAAAGGTAAATTTAACTGAGCAGGTAATTTCCACCGCTGGGGTTGCCCAGGGGTGGGCAGTGGAACGCCCCTGCCCCCTATTCGGCAATAGTCGAGGATGAGGGTAAAGTAGGACTTAGTCAATCCTTAATGTTAGGCACCATATCGCAAACAGTGCGCACTGTATGAAATCGGACAGATTCTCTTAGCTGGTATGCCTAGGGGGTTTCACCAGAGGGAGTTGAGCTGGCGTAATTCCCATAAGGGATAAGGGATGCATGGCAAGGGCAGGAAGGCACCCTTGATTATTGGCACTTACTTCTAGTTATGACCATTCCCATGCGTCTTGATTTAGGAATCAAAGGGACGGTGCAAATGTGAAGCATAATTCCCCTCGCCCGAACAGCCAAAGTAGGCAGGTGGGGTTGGGAGCGGTCACCTAACTAGTGGGCTGCTGTCCCATCGATGGGGGACACAGGTGTTCAAGCACACACGATGCGAGAAGGACGGCAACTTGGGGAGATCAGCAAACAGATGGGGCAAGGTGAGCCTTGGTGTCTGAATTCGTCCTGCCCAGAGATGGCACAGGGCTAGGTCATGGGAGGCAGTGGAACTTTCCCGCAGGAGGGTGACTAGTTCTTGGCACAGGTTCACAGGCCAGAAGGTCCTTGGGTTTCATCAGACACTAGCTGATCCAGGATAACGTCAAGGGCTACTGTGATATAGATGGGGTTCATCTATCACCAGTATGGAGGGATCTCATCCCTTAGATTTGCAGGAGGCCTGGTATTGAGCGGTCGCATGTGTGAAATGCGCTGTTTCGGTGAGATCAGCAACTACAGGGGTCAATGTGAGCTCTGGTGGTTGGAGATGATTCACCGCTAAGGTGGCACGGAGCTAAGTCAGAGGAGGCCGTTGAACATCCCCGTAAGAGGGAACTGTTCATGGTGTAAGTTCACAGACCAGAGGGGGGATGGGTTTCATCATACACGAGCTCATCCAGGCAAACGTTAAAGGTTACTTTGAGGAGGACGGGGTCCACTTGTCCCCGGTGGGGATGGACTTGTTTCTCCTGGATGTAAAGGAATGTTTGGAAAGGGCAGGTGCAGGTAATAGGAGGTGCAGTGGTGGGGGGCCCTGGCTGCAACGGTGGCCGCATCCAGGGCTGTGGCGGAGCTACAGGGCGATCTGGAAGCAGTCTGGTACAGTAAGGGTACCTCTGCGGCAGACGGGTACAGTAAGGGTACCTCTGCGCGGCACAATAGGGGTGCCAGAGCCAAAGACCAGGATCCTCAGGGCAGGGTCCTGGAGAACCGCGACGGCACCCCGTTAGTCCTACGGGTGGTTGGGGGCCTGACCAACCAGGGGTTTGCCCTGCTACGCTCCGCCCTGAAAGGGGCGTGAGTAGGATGGTAACAAGGGCCACGTGATCCAGTGGTGGATCAACAAAGGTGTAGCGCTGATCGGGCATACATCCCACAGTGCTGGCTCATCAGGCGGGCAAGGGCAGCATAGGTTGGACGGCTGCCTGCCCATGGATCGCCCGTAAGATAACCCACCTTATTGCATACTCTTGTATGGAATAAACCTGCGACAAGTTTTTCCCATAAACAAAGTGTCTTGTGGTTTATTTATGCACGTTCGCCTATGGGAAGGTGTGGGGATGTTGCCGGTATTGGGACTATGCATCATCCCTGCGTCTTCAACCACCGCCCTCACTTTCAGCATCTACTGTCCCAGAGTGAGGCTCACTAACATGGCTGAACCCTAACACACATGAAGGCCAGTCCATCCCACACTGGAGCAACCTGTCCACTAAAAGTAAGAGAAGCTTTTTACCTGGATGGAGGCACAGAGAGGTTTTCAGAAGAGAGAGCGGAGGATTCTGGGAAGACCCTGGACCATCTCCAGCCTCGTCTCGGAGGCCAGCAGAGCTCTGCACCCTGGGGCTGTAGAATACTGCTCTCTCCACTGTAGGGGGAAGAACCAAAGGAGAGGGGAGGTGGAGAGGAGAGGAGAGAGGGAGAGGAGGTGAGGGGGAGGGAGAGGGTGAGGGACCAGAAGAGAGGGGAGGTGGAGGGGAGAGAGAGAGAGAGAGGGAGGGGGAGGGAGAGAGAGGGAGAGGGTGAGGGAGAGAAAACAAAGAGGAGAGATTAAGTGAGGAAGGAAGGGTGAATTTCTTTTACTCTCCAAACTGCAGGGCCCTAATTTTCTTCCAGTCACAATAACCAAGCGCTTGTTCAGCACTTTCCACCCTCAAATACAGCAGTAACAGAGTTTTAAACATGTGTGGCTTCAATGCGCTATTAAAACTATGGGGCATATTTACAATGCCCCTGCAGCACTTTTACACCACCAGAGCGTCACTTTTGTGACACTCCAGAGGCGCTGTGTTCCGGCCCATATCTACAAGGCTACACAAAGCCACCCAGCTTGGCTTTTCATCTCCTTGTAATTATGAAGTAAGGCAATGCCCTACTCTGCGTGGAAGGTGCGCTCCATGGGTGTTGCTGCGGGTATTCCCACGCAACACCAATGCTTTTTGACACTGCCCCAGATTTACACATAGCGTAAATCTGGGGCAGCGCCAAAACTAACCCCATTCCAAAGCAGGCGTAACGCGGAGAAATGTTTACACTTCTCCTCGTTTTTTCCTGTTTCCACATGTGCTGCATTCTGCAACACACATAGAACGAGGAAAACACCTCCTTTGATTGTTTTTGTGCAGGAAGGCGTTCCTTCCAGGACTCTCCCACCCCTGCCCACCCCCAAGAACTGTCCCATTCATACTTCTATTTCTACATGTTTGGGCGGGTACCTGTTGTATCCCTGCTCCCAATGGTATTGTATTTTCTATGTTTTTCTTGTGATTTATTTTTATTTACTGTTATGACCTGCACTCACTTTGTTAATGTCTCTCTGAGTGGGGCTTGCGTTACCCCACTGGGGCATGCCGGGCACCCCCTCTTGAAAACTCAACACGATGACTGCCACTAATATCATAAAGTGGAATGTCCGGGTCATACACACTCCATCCCAGCGGTACGCTCTGTATTCATACTTACGCCACAGATAGACACATATAGAGTTTCTACAGGAATACCATATTACAGAACTAGAGGGTATGTGTTTGCAGAAGTGCTGGAGGGGGCAAGTGTATTCCTCTAACTACACCACCTCTGCCTCGGGGGCTGCTGGTGGGGTTTGAGGAGGGGGTCCCATTCACTGCCACACAAAAGGTCAAAGACCTGGAGGGTCGATACGTTTTAGTGGAAGGCCGCCAGGTGCTCCTTGGGAGGTGCCATTCCGAAATGCGCTGTCCACGATACTGGCACAGTGGAGTGGACTCCCCTGGCTGCTGGGCGGTGATTTCAATAGTGTCCTCAACGTGGCGTAAGATCGTTCCTTTCTGCTGCAACCCTGCACCATGGGAACCTCAAATGCTCATGCGCAGATATACTAATTTTATTCACACACACAGATTACATGTCCAAATAGATCGTTTTGTCAGCACCTCAGACATAGTCTCACACTCTTCACACACATAAATTACCTCGGTAGAACACACTTCGATCATAACCCAATACAGTTGTAATTAAACTGGGAATGCGCCCCCCGCTCTCCCGATACCCACGTGGCGATTACAGGTGCCAGCACTGGATGATCCCCCATTCAGAACCTCTATCAGTGCTAGTATAACGGAATACTTCGACCTAAACACTGATACTGCTACCTCTAAGCTGATAGAATGGGATGCCTTCAAAGTGTCCAATAGTGGACATTGCCTGGGCAACGCAAAGATTATGTGCCGTCATCTTGATGTCAAAATCTGCCACTTGGAGTGGCGAATGCTCAGGTTTGAGGATCTGGCTAGATCCTCAGAGAAAGGATGCGTACGACTAGACAAGGCTTGGCGAGACCACGCTGTATTGCTAAAGATGTTGCATTGCCTCAATTATGCAGCGCCCACCGCTGAAACACATATTGAAGCCAAAAGACCAGGAGCATTGCTGGTGTGACTGATGCCATAAGAGTTACGGCTACTACCTATATTGTCCATTCGGTCTGATACAGGGTTCCTAGTACAAACACAAAGGGAAATCCATGCAGCAATCACATCGGCGACTGTGGTGACATCGAGGGAGATTAGGGACTTACTGACATTGTTCTGCCTCAGGCTCTGATTGAAGACAGAGAGGAACTCAATGGGGACGTTACGATCCTCAAGATAGAGGAGGCTATACCTTCACTCGCCACGGGCAAAACTCCCGGGCTTGATGGATAGCTGTCTGAATTTTATAAAGCTTATTCCTCCTTGCTGCCACCACGTCTAAAAACAATATATGATGAAGCCTTGTCAGCGGCCGATTTACCGCCCATGCTAAATGATGCCTTACTCATCTCGCTTCCCAAGCCAGGGAGGGACGCAACAAAACTGCAATCCTACAATGGTCCTATTTATTCAAGGTACTCTCCAGATATGGCCTTGGAGCCCGTTTTATCCGATGGGTCAAACTACTGTACACCAACCCAACAAATAGGGTTAAGATAGATTGCCATGGGGGGGCGTGGCTTGAGCCGCTAGCGAGATGGCTGCATCCTGCTGAGGCTCCGCGTCGCGAACGGAGCAGACTCGCTGTTCGGAGCCGTTTCCCAGATTTCATCGCGTCATGGAACTGCTGCATTAGGGGAGCGGGCGCGGGGGCTCAGGTAGCTGCATTTTATTTTTATTTTTGCGCTGCCTGTCGACCTGTGTTCCCCGCGTTGCGCTCCCCTCATTACCGCCGGCAGCGCCCGCCATTTTGTTCGCGGCGGGTCGCTGCCTCTAATTCCCCTTAGATTTGAAACTCCCGCGTTGCTGGAAGTGTGTTGCGAGTTTCTGCGAAATTCTTCATGGCATAATAGTGGTTTCATTTCCTCTATTTTGTGTTGGGGATATTTTCAAGCTCAATGTGGAGCTCCTGCTTTACTCTTCATTTCTGGCATGCTGAGGGCTTGTCTTCCCGGTTTTCTTTCATTTTAAATACCGGTGAGAGCTTTCCTGATTGTGTGAATAATCACATCAGAGGATTGTTACATCAGCGCCTTTCCTCTCAGCAACCATCACTTATTGCCTCTGTGAATTCACCATGCTTTCTTCAGGACCATTACCTTCGGCTTGAGCTACCTTCTACGCCTGCAGCTTTTTCTTCATGGGGGCAATTATGAACTGCCTGCTGGTTTGTTTTTTTGTTGTTGTTTTTTTTGTGTTTGTTTTTCTTTTCTCCCCATATGATTGATGCTCAAGTTGGTTTGCATTGCTAGCTAGTTTTGCAGTTTCCTATATTGCCTAAACCTGGGGAGAATTTTTCTGTCTTTTCGCCAACAAACATCCTACAACGCAAGCTCACTACTTAAATGACTGGGCATTTTTGCATTTGAAGTCCTCTTTACCTGTCTGGTTTGATCTATTCTCCTGAGGTCCTGCTATCGTTATTGTTTCTACGGCACTGCTTTATTGTACCTCTCCATCTGGTTGGTTGTATGGACAACTTATATAACTCCATCCTCCTTTTCGCCAGTGTATTTTTGGTTTACTTATATCTCCATTGATCCTTCTCCTTCCCTTGTTCCGAAAAATACATCTACAACAATGTTATCCCTGCGCAAAGACTCTACTACGGCTGCCTCCTCCAAACGCCACAAGAAGGAACCTAATTCTCCTACTAAATCACCACTTCCGATCACTATGGAGGATCTTATGGAAGAACTAAAACTTATGAAGCCTTTTGTCATAGACACTAATGCCGCCATTCAAAGGCTTGAGGAGAAATGGTCTACCCTAGAATCCAGGGTTTCTGAAGTTGAACAAAGAATCAGCGACACCCAAGACGTGATCCCTCAAGTGGCAGCCATGTCCAAAGAAATTGCTCTTCTCAAAGCGCAGACAGAGGACTTGGAAAATCGCAATAGGCACAACAACCTTCGCATTTTTGGTATTCCTGAGGGAGGGAGGGTTCGGACATACTTGCCTTTTTGAAAACTCACATTCCCAAGATCGTTGGTCTTAAGGATGGTACTCACCTCAATCTGCAACGTGCTCATCGCATTGGTCCACCCTCCGGAGGTTCTCCATCCACATCATCAATTAATCGCCCCCGTGGGATAATTGTGCTAGTTTTGGAATATACCGAATTATTAATGGTCCTCTCTGCTGCTAAACTCAGAAAGCAGATGTTATGGTCTGGTCAAAAAATCTTCTTCTCCCAAGATGTGGCCCGCGCAACTGCTGCTCGTCGCAAGGAATTCCTCTCTCTTCATCCGGCCCTTCGAGCAATGAACGCCAGATATGGCTTGGTGCATCCCTGCTTCTTCAAGGTCACCTACAAAGACCGCTCTTACTCCTTCGATCGCCCTGAAGACCTGTGACATTTTATATCTCGTCATAAGGGAGAGGAGATGGACTTTGGGGGTTCTTGATCACTGCTTGTTCCTGTATTATTTTAGAATGGTTGTGTTCCCCCTTTTCATTAATATGTTGCGAAGACCGTGTCTTCATCCTGTTATTGTTGATTGCAGTTTGTTGTTTCATTGTTGACTGTTGTATTCTGTTCATCCCCTATAGTTGGTCATTTCTCATCACTCCTTGCGTTTTTCCTTTGTTTCTCTTTACAGGTGCTCCCCCTCAGTACAGATTCATTTTCCTGATGTTTCCTCCCCTTACCCTCCGTATCGCCCTCACTGTCTACAGTTGTCTTCATTGTTCGGTAAGTTTTCCTTTTCCTCTTCCATCACCTTCTGCCCATTTGTTGCCTTTGTCAACATGCCCTCTTCCCTGCCTCTCCATTTTATTCCTAATGTTCTCAGTTGCCCTCACGTATAGTAAGTGTTGAGTATATCTTCTCACATTCTGGTTGTTGTTGATTGCCTGCTTCACGTTTATTGATTCAGGTTTGATTTTTATTTAACCTCTTTCAATGTTATGTCTCACTATTGGCTCCTTATTTTCTTATCTATTTCTCTAGTATTTGGCTCTGGTCGCTCTCGGTTGTCCTGGCTGGCGTGGCCGTCTTTCTTTCCTTTGTGGCTTCCCGCTTCCACATGTTATTTTCTTTACTCTGGTTATTTATCCTGTTTTTCTTGACTGAAGTCTTGGGGCCTCTTGTCAACTTTTCTTTGTATATCTTTTACCTTTTCTATCTTTTCTACCTTTTTACTCTCTTCCTACTGTCCTCTGACATCGTCTTTACCTTTCATGTAACGCATTATGCTTACTTCTCTCAATTCTACTCACCTTCCTCATTTTTATTTTACTATTCATTGTTTTCTCTGCTCTTCAATACGTATTCCTTGTTGTTGCAATACATGCATTTATGTGTATATCATATGTTTACTCTTTTTTTCAGTTCTATCATCTGGTCCAGATATCTCTAATTGCTATATATTGCTTATCCTGTTGTCTAATTTCGCTCTTTCCTGGTTACCATGAATGAAAATGTTCGTATCGTTTCATGGAATGTGAAGGGATTACGCAATCCCGTTAAAAAGCAGAGGGTTCTTACTCATTTGTAGGTTGCAGTGTAAAATAGCAATGCTTCAAGAGACTCATCTTACAGACAATGAGATTAATTCTCTTAAAAAAACAATGGATTGGTTATGCCTTTTGTTCCCCGTCCAAGGATAGAAAAAATCGAGTGATTACTTTGATTCATAAATCACTTTCCCTTGTTGTGGAAAAGGAAGAGAGGGATGCAGATGGTAGATGGCTTCTTTTACACCTCATTCTAAATGGTTCCCCCATCTCCCTTCTCAATATCTACGGTCCTACTGGTGTTGACGTACAATTTTGGAAGAATATGTCACGTACCCTTCATTCCTGTCCCGATCTCGATCTACTAGTGGGTGGGGACTGTAATCAAGTCATGGATCCCTTTACAGATAGGAAATCTAATGCTAGGTACATTCCCAACAAAATGCAAAAATCCTTTTTGACTACAATTCAATCGAGGGGTTTGGTTGACGCTTGGAGAATATCTCATCCGGACACATTAGAATACTCTTTCTACTCCCCTACTCATAAATCTTCCTCTAGAATAGATTATATCTTTTTGAGTCCTCCTCTCCTTCCTAATTTAACTCATGCGGATATTGGGTCCATCCTCATTTCCGATCACGCTCCAGTTTTGATCAATTTAGATCTCCCCTCCGAATCCCCCAAATCACGTAGATGGCGCTTTAATAACTACTTACTCAAGAACCCTAAATTCCTGGAACGTTTCAAAGAGTTTTTGCCAGAGTTTTTTCTGAGGAACGCCTCTCCGGATATTCCCTTTTCTACTATCTGGGATGCCTTTAAGGCTACGGCCAGAGGTTTCATTATTGACTATGTTGCGACTAAAAAGAAGCAATGCAGTAAAGACTCTGCTTCTCTATTAGCCTCTATTAAACGTCTAGAACATGTCTACTTCACGTCCAATAATGAGAAGAATCTAAAAAAACAAATTCAAGCTAAGATGTCCTTCAATAAAAAATCGACAGAGCAGGCTTCTGGCACCTTACTTAAGATTAACTCTAAATTCTACGGTGGTCGTAACAAAGCTGGCAAGCTATTAACAAATTATTTAAAGGTTAATTCTCAACGCTCTAAGGTGGTCAAGATTACCGATACCAGTGGCGTTGATCATTTCAAAGATGATGAAATATTAGGCTGTTCTACAGATTTTTACAAGACGCTTTACACTCCAGAATCCTCCCCCTCTGAAGCAGTGTTGGATTCTTTCTTCGATGCACTTCCCCCGCGTTCCTCCGAGCTTCCTGACTGTTCAATATTAGAAGAGGACCTCTCCCTCTCTGAAATCAAGTCTGCCTTAATATTACTTCCAAAGGATAAATCTCCCGGTCCAGACGGCTTCACTGCTGAATTCTATTCCTGCTTTTCCCAATTCTTGCTCCCTCACCTTCTATCTTTATTTCAATGCTTTTTGTCGTCCAAGGAAGCTTGTGGATCCTTCCTGGAAGCCATGATCTGTCTCATCCCTAAGAAAGGTAAGGATCCTTCTTCCTGCGCTAATTATCGCCCTATTTCTTTAATCAATTTAGATTGCAAGATTTTCGCTAAAGTCCTTGCTCTCCGTATTAATAAGGTTATTCCTGATTTGATTGGCTATGAGCAAACAGGTTTCGTTAAGGGGAGAACGATTGCGGATAATTCCAGGACTTTTTTGAACATCATACATCTTGCTTCTAAAAGCTCTACCCCGATGGCAGCTATCACCTTGGACGCGGAAAAAGCTTTCGATCGTGTTCACTGGCTCTTTGTGATGCGTGCCCTTAAGTGGCATGGATTTGGCCCTACCATTTTATCACTTATTAGTTTGTTGTATTCTTCTCCCACTACTTCGGTTTTTTGTTAATGGCCTTCAATCTCAATATTTTACTCTCAACGAGGCACTCGGCAAGGTTGCCTTGTCTCCTTTACTTTTATTCTTTCCTTGAGCCTTTTCTTCATTCTCTCCGGAATTTTCCTTTCTTTTGTGGTTTTACTCATAAAACTATTGAAATAAAGTTCACTGCTTATGCTGATGATATTTTGTTATTTATTTCTGATCCTTCTACATCTTTGCCTGCATTTGTTGATCTTTTGTCTTCCTATACTGCCGTTTCTGGATATAAGTTGAACATTTCCAAGTCCGAGGTCCTTCCGCTCAATAAATATTGTCTTAGTAGCGTGTTTAAAGGGATAGATTTTAACTGGAACACTAATTGCATTACGTGTTTAGGGATAAAATATTCTACTTCAATTGCTACAACTATTCAATTGAACCTGGACGAGGTTTTATCTAAAATTTCTGCCATGGCGGAGAAATGCTCCCCTTTATTTTTGTCATGGTGGGGTAGGTTGGACACTTCCAAGATGATGATGCTTCCGGTAGTTAATTTTTACCTTTCCATGTTACAGATACGGCTTCCTTTAAAAAATGTAAGAACCTTAATAGTATACTGAGTAAATTCCTCTGGAACAATCGAAAAGCTCAGTATCTCTCTTTCTGCTCTCTCTGCTCCTAAAGATAGAGGCGGGGTTAACTTTCCCAATTTTCACCAATATCACTCCTCATTCCTACTTCGACAAGTCGTACCTTATTTTTCCCCATCAGACGATCCTCCCCTATCAGTATGGCATAAATTAGAGGAATCGATTATTCATCCATTCCTTCTCTTCGCTAGAGCATCTTTGCACATCCTCCCCATTCTTTTAAATCTCCCACTATTTCATATCTCATATCTACTCTTTATCCGATTCTTACCAAATCACGTTCTCCTCTGCAGTTATTTTTGGATTCCTCTATTTGGCACAATAAATTCATCAAAGTTTCCAACCGCACTCTTTTCTGGAAAGACTGGATTTTAAAAGGTGTTTTACAGGTTAAACACCTATTACATAATAAGCAATTTCTTTCTTTCCAGGAATTTCAGTCTAGATACAACTTATTCGGCTCATCTCTCTCTAAGTTTGAATCTTTAAGACGGATTGTAACTGTGCAACTCTCTCTTCTCTCTGACACTTCTTCTTCTCTCCCTGATTCCTCCATTCCATTGTTACCCTCTTCCTCTTCTGTTCGAGCTTCTCACATTTACAAATACCTATTTTTCCCTCTTCTACTCGTCCCAAAAGCAAGATTGAACATTTATGGGAAACAGATCTACAGCACACTTTCTCCATACACACTTGGGACTCTATTTGGGCTCGGATTCACCATATTTCATGCAATGCCAGCACTACTCAAACACTTTACTATTTTTATCATAGACTATTTTTAACTTCTATGGCTGTTTCTAAATTTAGCCTTTCCCTATCCCTAACTGCTGGTCTTGCAAAAATTCTACTGGTACATATCTCCATTCCTTTTTTTCTTTGCCCTAATATCTTTATTTTTGGACAAAAGTATGCAAGACTATCACCTCCATTTGTTCAACCACTTTCCCTTTTGATATTCCCTCTATATTTTTGGGTAGTTCCTCTATGCGCTGGTTGGGTGCTTGCAAAATAGGCTCATTTATAGATTTATCTATTGCCATTGCATTTCAGGTTATAACATCGAACTGGAAAGATGCCTCCAAAGTCTCCTTTTCTGCCTGGTGGAAACTTCTATGTTATCATCACAGGTTAGATAGAGCCTTTGTAACCACATCCCAGTAACTTATTCGTAAAGAGGCCTTTTGGTCTCCTCTCACTAACGATATTTCTTTCTCTGCATTACATGCCAAGGACACTAACTTTTTTTTTCAACCGCCATGATTGCTCTGTTCATTCTTTTATATTATGTACTTATTACAGGTTTGTTACCAATTATTGCGTCTTTTTGTATTATAATGTCATTGGACAGCTTTATCAGTATATAGCTTGTGATTGCTGATATCTGTTTCTTTTCCTTTCTTTCTTTCTCTCTCTCTTTCTTCCTTCTTTCTTTTCCTTCTTATTTCTGTCTTCCTAGGGTACTCTTTGACTTTGTTTCCCTTTCATATTGGTTTTATTCTTTGCAATGTATGAAGTATGAAGTATTTGCATCTGTTGATACCATTTGGATTAGTTTTTATTCTTTCTATTATATTCTTGTACCATGTCTACTATATATATCTCAATAAAGCTTTCTAAACTCAAAAAAAAGATAGATTGCCATATATCAGACCCAATAAAGATACAGAGAGGCACTCAATAGGGTTGTCCATTGTCCCCGCTCCTGTTCTCCCTGGTGATGGAGCCTTTAGCCCACCTTCTGTGTGCAGAAGGGGCTGGTTATTCGATCAACCAATTCCCCCCCATTTCCTTAGATAAATCCCTTGAGATCATGGTATCACTGAAGTCAGGCTCCCCGACAGACCCATGTCCGGCAAAAATTTTGATGAACATCGCCGAGACTATTAATCCTGCCATCAATTTAGTTTTGAATTCCTCGCTACAAAAGGGGACGGTACCAAGCTGTTGGAAAAAGGCTAAAATCATTCCGTTGCTGAAGAAACCAACGGCTGATCCTGCAGCCGCCGTCCAGCTATAGGCCCATATCTATGCTGCCATTCTTCTCTAAAGTACCGGAAAAATATGTTAATTCGGTACTAACGGAATATGTGAAGTGAATCATGTCCTCCATGACAGTCAGTCAGGCTTTAGAGCCTCCTTAGTACTGAGACAGCGCTTCTTGAAGTCTCAGAAATCATTAAAACACAGTTGGATAAAGGGGGGAGTGCTGTAGTGATACTATTGGACTTATCTGCGGCCTTTGATACCGTGCCCCATGACCGGCTCCCTCGAAGGCTGATGGAGTGTGGTATTGGGGGCACGGTATACAAGTGGTTCTCCTCATTTTTGAGTGAGCGGCAGCAGGAAATCTGGTCTCCTCCCCTGTCAGCTGCGATTCCTCCTATGAAGGTTGGTGTCCCACAGGGCGCAATTTTGAGTCCAATGCTCTTTAACATTTATATGGCCCCCCTTGCTCTCCTGGCGGAGTCATACGGTGCGAAGATTATTTCTTACGCCGATGACACGCAATTGATGTTCACGTGTGACAAAGGGTCTAACTTTGGAGGGAGCAAGATTAAAAGATGTTTGACTGAGGTTTTTTCCTGGATGCGACTCAACCAATTAAAATGTAATCCGGAAAAATCTGAAATTATCTTTTTGGCTGTCCACCATGTGAGGATTGGAGCCACTGGTGGCCCGTGACATGTCTCCTCCCGCAGCTCCGGTCTGCACGGTGAAGAACTTGGGAGTCAAATTAGATGCTAATTTGTTGATGAAGACTCAAATTCAAACCATTGCCGGGACATGCTTTGGTCTGTTAAAAATGGTAAAAAAAATTCTCCCTCTATTACCGGTTGATTGTCGTAAAACTGTCGTGCAAGCCTTGATTTCATCCAGGTTGGACTATGTCAACGTACTCTATCTAGGCTTACTGGAATTTCTACTCAATCGGCTGCAGGTGGTTCAGAACGCTGCAGCCAGAGCTATTCTTATGGCAAATTCCAGAACGCATATGTCGCCCCATCTGAAGGCATTGCACTGGCTTCCAGTTAGAAGGAGGATTCAGTTTAAGGTGCTAGTGCTGGCCCACAGAGCATTCTACGGCACTGGTGCCGTCTATTTGAGAAGGAGGTTCCATCATTATGAGCCTCAACGGGTCTTGAGGTCCGCAGGGCAGTCCCTCATGCTCATTCCTAAATTTGCTCGTTCTCGGGCGGGGGGGGCGCTTTTTCGCGTCTATGGAATGATATGCCTCTGCATCTTAGACAGGTACAGGACTTGACACTTTTTAGGAGACGACTAAAAACCTGGTTGTTCCAGCAATAGCATATTGGCAGGCAGGGCCCGAGCTCTTAATGGTCATGAGTTTTGGTGGTCAAGCGCCGGGACACTCTACGTGAGTAGCCGCGCGCTTTATAAATACCAATTTTCATTTCATTTTCATTTCATTTCATTTCATTTCAGAGGGCCAACAATGGGGTATATCCCTCGGAGAAGGCACACACTCTGTTTTGCTCTATGCGGATTACATGCTCCTCTACTTTTACAACATACATGCAATACCACCAACCATTGAACAACTGCTTACCTGATGTGCTACTGTGTCGGGTCACAAAATAAATTGGACCATGTCTTGCCTTTTCCCACTCAAGGCTAAGACACCTGACCCGGCACTCTACATCAGCGGCGTCCGATTGGATTGGCACCCACACATGTTCCGATACCTGGATATACGTATTCATCATCTATCCCCGGACCATCTGGATGATAACTTGGTCCACGGTGTGTTTGCTTTACCTGTGCAAATAAAGTTCTAGCAGACCCTGCTGCTCTCAGTTGTGGGCCGATGGCCCCTCATGAAGATAATTAAGCTGCTGTGTCTTCTGTATTACTTTGCCAGCTGCCCTTATATATTCCCAAGCCCTTATTTTTCTCCCTAGAACGCTTAATGGGTGCATTTATATGGCACAATACTCACTGTAGGGTGGCCCACCCTAAACTCCATCTCCCAGCGGACTGCGGTGAACTGGGCATGCCCAACTTTGAACACTACTACATGGCCTCGCAACTACAATGGGAGGCACACTGGTTTGCTGGATGCCAATTGGGGGATCCTGTGACTGTCCTCCCTCAGTGGGTTTCTGGAACGCTTGCTCTACACTTTTCACCCTAAGGCGCCACTGCCATATGCGATCCTGCTTCAGGTTGCCTATCTTTGCTTCAGTATGGCCCTTTTTCCTACCCGATTGGTGACACCTTATGCCCCTGTGCTTCCACTGCTTGGCATGACACGGGGAGCCACAGTGAGTCCCCTCAGGGAACTGGGCCCCTGGCATGCGGTGTGTGTACACAGTGTCGGTGATTTACACCTAGACGGGATCGTCATACCCATAGAGGAGCTCCTTGCGGACTCTGATCCTCCACCAGGACAGTTCCCATTCCACACTTCCTTTATTCGATCATTGGGAGAGAGTTGGGGAGACATACAACAGGAGCGCCTGCAACACCTTGCAATGCAATTTGTGATCCTTGTACCGAGATCAATGTGCCTAGTATTCCTTGGGAGTGTCATACTCCAACCTGTGTGCCTTGTATTCCTTGGGAGTGTCATGCTCCAACCTGTATGCCTAGTTTTACCTTGGGAGTGCCAGTAACTCCAACCCATGTTTCAAGTGTAACCTTGGGAGTGCCAGTAATTCCAACCCATGTTTCAAGTGTAACCTTGGGAGTGCCAGAAACTCCAACTCATGTTTCGAGTGGAGAGGTGTGGGTCAGCGGCCAGGGCAGCTGACTTCAGAGCACAGGGCTCACGGTTCGATCCCCGGCTCTGGCGGCAGCTCAGCTCAGCACCATGTGACTCTGGGCAATAGCTCACTTAATTTCCACGACGGCCCCCAGCGCCTTGAGACCCGTAAGGGTGAGTAGTTCGCGCTTTACAAATACGGATTTACATTTACCTTGGGAGTGCCAGAAAACTCCAAGCCATGTTTTGAGCTTTACCTTGAGAGTGCCAGTAACTCCAACCCATGTTTCGAGTGTGACCTTGAGAGTGCCAGATACTCCAACCCATGTTTCGAGTGTAACCTTGGGAGTGCCAGAAACTCCAACTCATGTTTCGAGTGTGACCTTGAGAGTGCCAGATACTCCAACCCATGTTTCGAGTGTAACCTTGGGAGTGCCAGAAACTCCAACTCATGTTTCGAGTGTGACCTTGAGAGTGCCAGATACTCCAACCCATGTTTCGAGTGTGATCTTGGGAGTGCCAGTAACTCCAACCCATGTTCCGAGTTTTACCCTGGGAGTGTCAGAGGCTCCAATCAGTATTTGTAGTTCATCCTCGAGGATCTCAGAGATTCCTATTTTGTGAACCTGGTTTTGCCGTACCTAGAAGAAACATGTAAGTGAATGTTACTAAAGTTAATGCAATGACAATGTATAGGAAAGCCTGCTAGTGTACTGATTAGGACTGGGTGGAGTTCGCAAAGTGACAAAAAAACTACACGGAGTTCCGCAAGCGACTGATTGCATTTGCTTGCTCCGTTCACGCTGGTCTTTAGCCCCAGGTGTTTGTCCTGCGCTGTAAAATCAGCACGAACTGCATCATGGGCAGCGCAAGAGGGCGTTGCTTCTTTCTGCCGCTCGAGCGGCAGCTTCCGCAACATGAATGGAAGGTTTCTCAACGCGAGCGCTAGCGACCATCCGCGACTGCCCGCGTTGAGAAATCTCGCTGGGAAGTGGTCTAGTGTTGGATTTTCCTCACTCGCCAACTTAAAATTGGCGAGCGCAAGCAAGGAAAAAATTCTGCTCCGTGGAATGTAGGTTTTTGGAACTCCGCAAGCTCCGTGGAGTGCGGAGAGTGGAGTGCGGAGTGCGAAAAACTCCACAAACTCCGTGAACAGAGCAGAGTTCACCACCCAGGCCTAGTACTGATTCTAATTGCCTTTTCTTGTTGCTTCCAGTGTATTGCGTCTTCACAACACCAGACATTCCTACCTTCGCAAACACAGAAGGTCTCAAGAGAGACACATCCTGTTAAGCAGTGTGCATCGCCGGGGAGCAGATCCAGATCCAGTACCTCAAGTCTCTCTCTTCTTATTTTGTCCCTACCCCCTTTCTCTCTCGGAACAGTGCATGATTTAGGAGTCTCATCCCTGGATCTCGCGCTTTTCTGAGAGGGATAGGAGGTCCAGCATCAATTCCAGTGTTGTCTCCGTGGTTAGATCCAGGTGAGTGCATGGCACTCTGCGGCAACAGATAGAGAATGGCGGCACTAATAGCTTACCCTACCCTAGTGTCCTGCATGCCTGCATTAAAATAATGCATAACACACAGAGCCTATTTATCTCCCCACAAACTCAATTGATATTTTAACCGCACGGATGCTGCTTGTCCTCATTGCCTTCCCCAGACGCAGATTTCCTACATATGTTTCGGACCTGCCCGTCACTAGTCGGATATTGGCTGGACCATACGACACATCTGACACTGTGCATGGCCCACCATAGTGGAAGCGTGTTTGCTGGGTTTGTACGACGCACCAAGAAAAATAGGGCTGTGACACGCTTCGTGGACCTGGACCTTATCATAGCAAAATACCTGCTCACCCGCACGTGGAAAGTGGCAACACCCCCCCCACTCCATGGTGTCCTGGGCACGGGCGGAAAGTAAAGCCTTACATAGAGACGAAGCAAGAGGTCTCTGCAAAGAATATGCCACCTTATTTCGCATGCGTTTACAACGCATGGCGTTACAACGCAGTCGTTACAACGACCGTGTTGTTAGTTCGCATACCGTTACAACGCAAATCGGAATGACGACTTGCATTGTAAGGGGCGCTGGATGTTGGAATAGTATAATTTACTATTCCAACTCCAGTCTGTGCTGAGACATTAGGGAAGGTGTTGGATTTTAAATCCAACACCTTCTGCCTTCACAACGCAAGTCGTTGTTCCGACTTGCGTTGTAACGGTATGCGAACCAACAACGCGGTCATTGTAACGACCGCGTTGTAACGCCATGCGTTGTTTCACATGCATTGTTAACGCTGTTTACCCTCTGCAAACACCCCATCTCTGATAGCTGGGATGCTCTCCTGGAGAAACTCCGTGAAGGTCTCCAATCTGAAGAACAAGCCTCTCTGTAATAACTGTGGGCTAGGCCCCTATTGCACAGCGCCCTCTGCCGGTGGTAGCGCCCCTGTCTGACTGCAGCATTTTCTATACGCAACCCCGGGTACACCCTTGTTTGATCAAAGTTGTTGGAAAGATGCGTCACTACCTCTGTCACATATAGGGGCAGATTTACAATGCCATGGCGCATCCCTGCAAATCAGCAGAGATGCGCCAGGAAAGATGCGTCACTACCTCTGTCACATATAGGGGCAGATTTACAATGCCTGGCGCATCCCTGCAAATCAGCAGAGATGCGCCTGGAAAGATGCGTCACTACCTCTGTCACATATAGGGGCAGATTTACAATGCCTGGCGCATCCCTGCAAATCAGCAGAGATGCGCCAGGAAAGATGCGTCACTACCTCTGTCACATATAGGGGCAGATTTACAATGCCTGGCGCATCCCTGCAAATCAGCAGAGATGCGCCAGGAAAGATGCGTCACTACCTCTGTCACATATAGGGGCAGATTTACAATGCCTGGCGCATCCCTGCAAATCAGCAGAGATGCGCCAGGAAAGATGCGTCACTACCTCTGTCACATATAGGGGCAGATTTACAATGCCTGGCGCATCCCTGCAAATCAACAGAGATGCGCCAGGAAAGATGCGTCACTACCTCTGTCACATATAGGGGCAGATTTACAATGCCTGGCGCATCCCTGCAAATCAGCAGAGATGCGCCAGGGAAGATGCGTCACTACCTCTGTCACATATAGGGGCAGATTTACAATGCCTGGCGCATCCCTGCAAATCAGCAGAGATGCGCCAGGGAAGATGCGTCACTACCTCTGTCACATATAGGGGCAGATTTACAATGCCTGGCGCATCCCTGCAAATCAGCAGAGATGCGCCAGGAAAGATGCGTCACTACCTCTGTCACATATAGGGGCAGATTTACAATGCCTGGCGCATCCCTGCAAATCAGCAGAGATGCACCAGGAAAGATGCGTCACTACCTCTGTCACATATAGGGGCAGATTTACAATGCCTGGCGCATCCCTGCAAATCAGCAGAGATGCGCCAGGGAAGATGCGTCACTACCTCTGTCACATATAGGGGCAGATTTACAATGCCTGGCGCATCCCTGCAAATCAGCAGAGATGTGCCAGGGAAGATGCGTCACTACCTCTGTCACATATAGGGGCAGATTTACAATGCCTGGCGCATCCCTGCAAATCAGCAGAGATGCGCCAGGAAAGATGCGTCACTACCTCTGTCACATATAGGGGCAGATTTACAATGCCTGGCGCATCCCTGCAAATCAGCAGAGATGCGCCAGGGAAGATGCGTCACTACCTCTGTCACATATAGGGGCAGATTTACAATGCCTGGCGCATCCCTGCAAATCAGCAGAGATGCGCCAGGAAAGATGCGTCACTACCTCTGTCACATATAGGGGCAGATTTACAATGCCTGGCGCATCCCTGCAAATCAGCAGAGATGCGCCAGGAAAGATGCGTCACTACCTCTGTCACATATAGGGGCAGATTTACAATGCCTGGCGCATCCCTGCAAATCAGCAGAGATGCGCCAGGAAAGATGCGTCACTACCTCTGTCACATATAGGGGCAGATTTACAATGCCTGGCGCATCCCTGCAAATCAGCAGAGATGCGCCAGGAAAGATGCGTCACTACCTCTGTCACATATAGGGGCAGATTTACAATGCCTGGCGCATCCCTGCAAATCAGCAGAGATGCGCCAGGAAAGATGCGTCACTACCTCTGTCACATATAGGGGCAGATTTACAATGCCTGGCGCATCCCTGCAAATCAGCAGAGATGCGCCAGGAAAGATGCGTCACTACCTCTGTCACATATAGGGGCAGATTTACAATGCCTGGCGCATCCCTGCAAATCAGCAGAGATGCGCCAGGAAAGATGCGTCACTACCTCTGTCACATATAGGGGCAGATTTACAATGCCTGGCGCATCCCTGCAAATCAGCAGAGATGCGCCAGGAAAGATGCGTCACTACCTCTGTCACATATAGGGGCAGATTTACAATGCCTGGCGCATCCCTGCAAATCAGCAGAGATGCGCCAGGAAAGATGCGTCACTACCTCTGTCACATATAGGGGCAGATTTACAATGCCTGGCGCATCCCTGCAAATCAGCAGAGATGCGTCACTACCTCTGTCACATATAGGGGCAGATTTACAATGCCTGGCGCATCCCTGCAAATCAGCAGAGATGCGCCAGGAAAGATGCGTCACTACCTCTGTCACATATAGGGGCAGATTTACAATGCCTGGCGCATCCCTGCAAATCAGCAGAGATGCGCCAGGAAAGATGCGTCACTACCTCTGTCACATATAGGGGCAGATTTACAATGCCTGGCGCATCCCTGCAAATCAGCAGAGATGCGCCAGGAAAGATGCGTCACACAAGTTTACCCTTGCGCCACCACAGGTGTGCCGCATTTACTATGCAAAAGACACACAATTGATGGACGGAATGCAGAACAAATCAAAACATTCACCCCCAGTCAAGAGATCTGGGTTAAATCCAACATTCTTTTGCTCACCATGCCACCCCAGTTTAGACTTGGCCATATGCAAATCAGTCTTGACCCTGTGCCTCATGGGAACAGTCCAGCCCGAACTGCTAAGCCAGGTCCTCCCTGGACCGGAAACAAGCATCCTAGGACCGGTTTCGGGGTTTCACCCCTCTTCAGCCAGGATAGCTTGAATCTAGTGGCACAGTGAGCCCGAGACCCACGTCTGGGCATACCCGGCGCACTTAGGGCGAGGAAGCAAAAGACACACAATTGATGGACGGAATGCAGAACAAATCAAAACATTCACCCACAGTCAAGAGATCTGGGTTAAATCCATCATTCTTTTGCTCACCATGCCACCCCAGTTTAGACCTGGCCATATGCAAATCAGTCTTGACCCTGTGCCTCATGGGAACAGTCCAGCCCGAACTGCTAAGCCAGGTCCTCCCTGGACCGGAAACAAGCATCCTAGGACCGGTTTCGGGGTTTCACCCCTCTTCAGCCAGGATAGCTTGAATCTAGTGGCACAGTGAGCCCGAGGACCTGGCCTCGCAGTTCGGGCTGGACTGTTCCCATTGGGCGCAGGGTCAAGACTGATTTGCATATGGCTGGGTCCAAACTGGAATGGCATGGTGAGCAAAAAATGATGGATTTAGGCCCAGATCTTTGTACTGGGGTGAATGTATGACATTGTTCTGCATTCTGTCCATCAATTGTTGTTTTTGCATTGGTCACCCCGAAGTGGGACGGGTATGCCCAGACGTGGGTCCCGTGCTCTCCATGCCACTGGAGTCAAGCTATCCTGGCTGATGAGGGCTGAAAGCCCGAAACCGGTCCTAGGATGCTTGTTTCCAGTAAAGGGAGGACCTGGCCTCGCAGTTCGGGCTGGACTGTCCCCATTGGGCGCAGGGTCAAGACTGATTTGCATATGGCTGGGTCCAAACTGGAATGGCATGGTGAGCAAAAAACGATGGATTTAGGCCCAGATCTTTGTACTGGGGTGAATGTATTACATTGTTCTGCAATTGTTGTTTTTGCATTTACTATGCGGCGCTCCATGGCGCAGATAAACAGATGCGTGTCGCATCTCCCGTCGGAAGGGTGGCGCATTGCTGGAGTCGTGTCGCAAGTGCGACGCAACTCCAGCAATGCTCGTGGGCCGCCCATCTTTAACGTGGTGCGCAGCGGCGTCGGAAAAGTGACTCAGTGAAATCTTGTAGATTTCACTGTATGTTACGAGGCTTTCCTGCGACGGAACGCCCACCCTGTGACGGAACGCCCACATGAGACCTGACGCAGGTTTCATGTGGCGCAGGGCTTTACAACATGACGCATCTCCCTAGATGCGTCACGTTGTAAATAAGGCGCAACGTGGCACATGGTTTACGTCGCCGCTGCATCACAAAAGTGACGCAACGGCGGCGCAAAAGTGGCGCAAGGGGCTTGTAAATCTGCCCCATAGTGCTTGCAGGATCGTTTTGTTTATTGCAGTCGCAATTCGTTCTGTTCTATTGTGTCTCTGGCATCAGTTAGCATCGCTTGTGCCTAGGCGCACTCCTTTGTGGACTTCCAACCTTGGCGGCGGGTTACAATTGTTTGACTTCTTTACAATCCTGAACTGTTTAAACTGCTTCATTGTTTAGTAGTCAGTTAAGACAATCACACTGTTTATGCTGAAGAATATGTTTGTAGCCTAACAATGACTTTGTAAATGTTAAACTGCCAATAAAAAATATAATAAAAAATTAAGAAAAACTCATAAAAAACCTAGCAGTTGCTAAATTCCAATTGAATATCAAGATAGACCTTTTGGCGTTGCTAATGCTTGTTGAATACAGTGTTTTTGGTCCAGCTGATGACTTCTTTTCTCCATGTTTAGGTTTAGCTTGAGACTGAGCTAACTGTCTAGCAGAACATGAACCTTTAATACAAATAAAGAGGAGTGGCAGGTCAGCTGCCCTCAGCCATTGGTTGTTGCGTGCGTCATTCACATATTGGTCCGCCATTGTTTTGTGCATCTGTAGTTCACGATGTATGGAGTATTGCTAGTGTAGTGGCAGATGTTAATGTCATTGGTACATTAAGTGTACGAGTGAGTAAAGAGAGGGGAAGATTTTCCTTTATTTCTACTGACTACACTTGTTCTATTTCACATGATCACTATAGCCTGGTCAGCCGAAGAAAAGTCTAGCTCCAGGTGAGATAAGAAGGTGGCTGGAGTTTGAAACTAGGAGGAGGGGCTAGTGAGAACTAAAGCAGGGCAGATTTTAGCCACAACTGAGGTGTAGTGCAAAGTGTAGGCAGGCGCTGCCGAGCTCCACAGACACTCAGGACACTGAAGGCCAGAGACTCAAGAAGGGAAAAATCTAGGCAGGGGAGGGCGGGGCCTGCACCCAAACCGGAAGTAGAAAGAGAGGAGTTTGGGGAGTGTTACCAGCCGTCGGAGCCTGGCAGGCAGGGGCTGTGTGACGTACTGACTGTGTCTATGTTTGTGTGGTGGCAGCGGCATATGGTGGCCGTCCGTGTCACACATGTACAGTGAAGCCAGATCCACTGCGCTGTGGGTGTGTGACCCTGTGCATATTATAGCCAGAATTTACTTCAATTGTCTGATTCTGTGATGACAAACAATTTCACTTTACTGTGCTTTTCATTGAAGAATACAATAATTCATGAACGTTTGGAGTAAGTTACAAATCCTGCCACAGCACGAGGACTCCTGCTGCTTCCTACATTTAAAACTAATGCGAGCATAGTCAGCACAGAGCACTGCCCGACTGTGATAGTGCTGTCTTGAGATAGATCAGTCACCCATGTCTGTGCTAGTACTTTCTTGGGATAGCTCAGTCACCCCAGCCTGTGATAGTACTCTCTTGGGATAGTTCAGAGGCCTCATCCTGTGTTAGTTCTCACTTGGGATAGCTTGGTCACTCTATCGTGAGTTAGTCCTCTCTTGAGATAGCTCAGTCACCCTACCCTCGATGAGTATGCTCTTGGAATAGCATAGTCACCCATGCCTGTGATTGTACTCTCTTGGGATAGATCAGTCACCCCATGTCTTTGTTAGTACTCTCATGGGATAGCTCAGTCACCCCAGCCTGTGTTAGTACTCTCTTGGGATAGCTTAGTCACCCATGTCTGTGTTAGCACTCTCTTGGGATAGCTCAGTGAACCCAGGCTGTGTTAGTACTCTCTTGGAATAGCTCAGTCATCCGTGCCTGTGGTAGTACTCTCTTGGGATTGCTCAGTTGTTCCATCCAATGTCAGTACTCTCCTGGGATAGCTCAGTCACCCCAACCTGTGCGCATATTTTCTTGGGATAGCTCAGTCGCCCCATCCTGTGTTAGTACTCTCTTGGGATAGTTCAGGTGCCCCATCCTGTGTGAGCACTCTCTTGAGGTAGCTCAGTCACCCATGCCTGTGTTAGTACTCTCTTGGGATAGCTCAGTCACTCTATCCTGAGTTAGTCATCTCTTGAGAGGCCAGTGCCTTTAGACCCTTACGGGTGAGTAGTCACACTCTACAAAGCTCCTGATTTTCAGTCACCCTACCCTTGGTTAGTATGCTCTTAGAATAGCTCAGTCAACCGTGCCTGTGATAGAACTGTCTTGGGATAGCTCAGTCATTCTATCCTGGTTAGTATTCTCTTGGGATAGCTCAGTCATCCATACCTGTGTCAGTACTCTCTTGGGATAGCTCAGTCACCCATGCCTTGATAGTGATTGCTTGGGATAGCTACGTTGCCCCATCCTGTGTTAGTACTCTCTTAGGATAGCTCAATCGCCCCATCCTGTGTTAGTCTAGGGATAGCTTAGTCACCCCATCCTGTGTTAGTACTATCTTTTGATAGTCCAGTTACCTGTGCCTGTGCTAGTACTCTCTTGGGATAGCTCATTCTCCCCAGCATGTGATAGTACTCTCTTGGGATAGCTCAGTCACCCATGCCTTGCTAGTGCTCACTTGGGTTAGCTCAGTCGCCTCATCCTGTGACAGTACTCTCTTAGGATAGCTCAGTTGCCCCATCCTGTGTTAGTATTCTCTTTGGATAGCTCAGTCGCCCCATCCTGTGTTAGTACTCTCTTGGGATAGCTCAGTCACCCGTGCCTGTGTTAGTACTCTCTTGGGATAGCTCAGTCGCCCCATCCTGTGTTAGTATTCTCTTCGGATAGCTCAGTTGGCCCAAGCTATGTTAGTACTCTCTTGGGATAGCCCTGTCACCTGTGCCTGTGTTAGTACTCTCTTGGGATAGCTCAATCACCCCAGCATCTGATAGTACTCTCTTGGGTTAGCTCAGTCATGCATGCCTTGATAGTGCTCGCTTGGGATAGCTCAGTCACCTCATCCTGTGACAGCACTCTCTTAGGATAGCTCAGTCGCCCCATCCTGTGTTAGTACTCTCTTGGGATAGCTCAGTCACCCATGCCTGTGATAGTACTCTCTTGGGATAGCTCTCTCACCCATGCCTGTGTTAGTACTCTCTTGGGATAGCTCAGTCACCCCAGCCTGGTATAGTATTCTCTTGGGACAGCTCAGTCACCCATGCCTTGATAGTGTTCCCTTGGGATAGCTCAGTCACCTCATCCTGTGATAGTTCTCTCTTAGGATAGCTCAGTCGCCCCAGCCTGTGTTAGTGCTTTCTTAGTATAGCTCAGTCACCATATCCTGGGTTAGTATTCTCTTTGGATAGCTCAGTTGCCCCATCCTGTGTTAGTACTCTCTTGGGATAGCTCAGTCACCTGTTCCTGTGTTAGTACTCTCTTTGGATAGCTCAGTCACCCCATCCTGTGTTAGTACTCTCTTTGGATAGCTCAGTCACCCCATCCTGTGTTAGTACTCTCTTGGGATAGCTCAGTCACCCCATCCTGTGTTAGTTCTCTCTTGGCATAGGTCCTTGGAGAGAGTGACTGAACCTTTACGATTCAGTAGTACAGGTGCTGCTTCTCACAATGTTTGAAGTTATTTCGCAGCTAAGTTTGCCCTCCGTTGCTACCCGGCTACGTTCTGCCTCAATTGCAAGTTACACATGACTCAAAATCTCAGTCACTCGACAGCAGAGCTATCCCTCAGCATAGAGAGATTACACAGGTTTATACACTGGAGCTACTGGTCAGGTTACAGAGAGCTAACAGATACAGATAATTGGTGCATCTGTAAGGTTAAACAGTTCTTCCAGGCTATGGCCTTGGACAGAAACTTGCAATTATGTACTTAAAACATCATTGAAATAGATGATGCGATCGCTTCACATAAATCATAAAGAATCACCATAGCAGCAACTGCCCTCGGGCACCAAGCAAACCACATTAGCAATGCATGTCCCCGTCTCAAGATAAATTGCCTTTCAAAATCATTTTATCCCCAGACACCAGATTGGCATTTCTTGAAAAGTAGAGATTCTAGTCCCGAATGTCAGCTTTTAATTTAAGTAATAAAAACATACTATTTTCAGTTTTTCTTCAGAACAGCACTGCCCTGCCTCCTCAAAGTGCCCCAGTCCCCTTGTGAGCGGAGAGCAGACTGTCGCCTTTGCCCCATGGCTATCCCCCAGCTACACCGATGCAATGAATGCGTTTGGGCCTTATGACCCTCATAACGGCCCGGTGGGAGCCTTATGCTGCCCATGTGAGGCTCGTGTGATTCTTACATTAGCTTCCTGGTCACCTCAGGTCAACCCCTTTCAGACCTCCATACAAACCCCATGAAGAGACTCACTGGATCTTTGGGCGGCTTTTTGTGGGCCTTACATGGCTTCATGTTAAACACATGTGCCCTGTATGTTGGCATAAGGGGAGCACATGTTAGCCTCATGTAAGCATTATCTCAGCATCTTACTTGGTTTTCAGGTGAGGCCACGCGACCTAATTCAGGGCATCACGTGAACCTCATGTTAGCCTCATTTGAGACTCTTGTAAGCACCATGTATGCCTCATCCATGTCATATCAGCCCTATGTCTGGGTCATGTCAGTCTGAAGTGCTCATCATGTCAGCCTCACAGGGGCTCATGTCAGGCTTCTGTGGCCTTTGTGTGGGCCCTGCAATGTCCACTGTGCCATCTTGCTTGTTTCTTACATTTTCTGGACTTCCCCCTGATTTCTGTTTATCTGAGTGACAATCTGTGAGTCCACTGGAGGTATCATCATGACTTATCTCTCAAATATCAGCTTTAAATATGCCTCCTTCATTTCATCTCACTTCAGATCACACACCTCATGTCACTGTCTCTCTCACTGTCTCTGTCTCTCACTTCACCTCTGCTGCATAATGTCATTTTCAGGCCTCTGCCTCCAGCAGTGTCACTTGATCCGCCCCAGAGAGACACTATCAAGAATGTGTACTTACTCCTGCCCAGGGCTTAATTTGAGCCAGTGGTTTCTGGTGCTCAGCACTGGCACTTAATTGTCCACACCAGCACTTCAGACAGGCTGCCACATGGTGGCGCTGTTTGTTTATGCCAGAGACAGGAACAACAGTTATTTATTAATTCAACATACATTATAAATGACTAATTCCTGCCGCCGAAGCCATTCTTACAGCTTTGGGGGCCTGGAATAGTCTGAATGGTCACACTTGTAGGAATGTGCTGGTTAGTAGCAGTGGTGGCACTGTCACTTGCAGCGCTTGTAGGAGCAATGGGTGGTGCAAGCTGCAGTGGCCTTATAATGAGGCCCCTGGCCCTGACACGTATTTTCTTTGCAAATTACGAACTGCTCCTGCTTGTGCCCTCATGACCCCAGATCATCATCGCTGCAACTCTCAGCACTCGGAACACTTAATACTAATAATCATCATCATTATTATCATAATCACCATCATCATTATCCATCAGTGACCGGGGCGCCCCCTTCAGGAGCCTTCTGCAACTGTCACCACTCAGGACACTTAATACTAATAATCATCATCATTATTATTATTATCATAATCACCATCATCATTATCCATCAGTGACCGGGGCGCCCCTTCAGGAGCCTTCTGCAATTGTCACCACTCAGGACACTTAATACTAATAATCATCATCATTATTATCATAATTACCATCATCATTATCCATCACTGACCGGGCGCCCCCTTCAGGAGCCTTCTGCAGCTGTCACCACTGAGAACACTTAATACTAATAATCATCATCATTATTATCATAATCACCATCATCATTATCCATCTGTGACCGGGCGCCCCCTTCAGGAGCCTTCTGCAACTGTCACCACTCAGAACACTTAATACTAATAATCATCATCATTATTATCATAATCACCATCATCATTATCCATCTGTGACCGGGGCGCCCCCTTCAGGAGCCTTCTGCAACTGTCACCACTCAGAACACTTAATACTAATAATCATCATCAGTATTATCATAATCACCATCATCATTATCCATCACTGACCACGGCGCCCCCTTCAGGAGCCTTCTGCAACTGTCACCACTCAGGACACTTAATACTAATAATCATCATCATTATTATCATAATCACCATCATCATTATCCATCAGTGACCGGGCGCCCCCTTCAGGAGCCTTCTGCAACTGTCACCACTCAGGACACTTAATACTAATAATCATCATCATTATTATCATAATCACCATCATCATTATCCATCACTGACCGGGCGCCCCTTCAGGAGCCTTCTGCAGCTGTCACCACTGAGAACACTTAATACTAATAATCATCATCATTATTATCACAATCACCATCATCATTATCCATCTGTGACCGGGCGCCCCTTCAGGAGCCTTCTGCAACTGTCACCACTCAGGACACTTAATACTAATAATCATCATCATTATTATCATAATCACCATCATCATTATCCATCACTGACCACGGCGCCCCCTTCAGGAGCCTTCTGCAACTGTCACCACTCAGGACACTTAATACTAATAATCATCATCATTATTATCATAATCACCATCATCATTATCCATCAGTGACCGGGCGCCCCCTTCAGGAGCCTTCTGGAACTGTCACCACTCAGGACACTTAATACTAATAATCATCATCATTATTATCATAATCACCATCATCATTATCCATCACTGACCGGGCGCCCCCTTCAGGAGCCTTCTGCAGCTGTCACCACTGAGAACACTTAATACTAATAATCATCATCATTATTATCACAATCACCATCATCATTATCCATCTGTGACCGGGCGCCCCCTTCAGGAGCCTTCTGCAACTGTCACCACTCGGGACACTTAATACTAATAATCATCATCATTATTATCATAATCACCATCATCATTATCCATCTGTGACCGGGGCGCCCCTTCAGGAGCCTTCTGCAACTGTCACCACTCGGGACACTTAATACTAATAATCATCATCATTATTATCATAATCACCATCATCATTATCCATCACTGACCGGGCGCCCCCTTCAGGGGCCTTCTGCAACTGTCACCACTCAGGACACTTAATACTAATAATCATCATCATTATTATCATAATCACCATCATCATTATCCATCAATGACCGGGCGCCCCCTTCAGGAGCCTTCTGCAACTGTCACCACTCGGGACACTTAATACTAATAATCATCATCATTATTATCATAATCACCATCATCATTATGCATCACTGACCACGGCGCCCCCTTCAGGAGCCTTCTGCAGCTGTCACCACTGAGAACACTTAATACTAATCATCATCATCATTATTATCAAATCACCATCATCATTATCCATCACTGACCACGGCGCCCCCTTCAGGAGCCTTCTGCAGCTGTCACCACTCAGGACACTTAATACTAATAATCATCATCATTATTATCATAATCACCATCATCATTATCCATCAGTGACCGGGGCGCCGCATTCAGGAGCCTTCTGCAACTGTCACCACTCAGGACACTTAATACTAATAATCATCATCATTATTATCATAATCACCATCATCATTATCCATCACCGACCGGGCGCCCCCTTCAGGAGCCTTCTGCAGCTGTCACCACTGAGAACACTTAATACTAATAATCATCATCATTATTATCATAATCACCATCATCATTATCCATCACTGACCGGGCGCCCCCTTCAGGAGCCTTCTGCAGCTGTCACCACTGAGAACACTTAATACTAATAATCATCATCATTATTATCATAATCACCATCATCATTATCCATCTGTGACCGGGCGCCCCCTTCAGGAGCCTTCTGCAACTGTCACCACTCGGGACACTTAATACTAATAATCATCATCATTATTATCATAATCACCATCATCATTATCCATCACTGACCGGGCGCCCCCTTCAGGAGCCTTCTGCAACTGTCACCACTCAGGACACTTAATACTAATAATCATCATCATTATTATCATAATCACCATCATCATTATCCATCACTGACCACGGTGCCCCCTTCAGGAGCCTTCTGCAACTGTCACCACTCGGGACACTTAATACTAATAATCATCATCATTATTATCATAATCACCATCATCATTATGCATCACTGACCACGGCGCCCCTTCAGGAGCCTTCTGCAGCTGTCACCACTGAGAACACTTAATACTAATCATCATCATCATTATTATCAAATCACCATCATCATTATCCATCACTGACCACGGCGCCCCTTCAGGAGCCTTCTGCAGCTGTCACCACTCAGGACACTTAATACTAATAATCATCATCATTATTATCATAATCACCATCATCATTATCCATCAGTGACCGGGCGCCCCCTTCAGGAGCCTTCTGCAACTGTCACCACTCAGGACACTTAATACTAATAATCATCATCATTATTATCATAATCACCATCATCATTATCCATCTGTGACCGGGCGCCCCCTTCAGGAGCCTTCTGCAACTGTCACCACTCGGGACACTTAATACTACTAATCATCATCATTATTATCATAATTACCATCATCATTATCCATCTGTGACCGGGCGCCCCCTTCAGGAGCCTTCTGCAACTCTCACCACTCAGGACACTTAATACTAATAATCATCATCATCATTATTATCATAATCACCATCATCATTATCCATCTGTGACCAGGGCGCCCCCTTCAGGAGCTTTCTGCAACACTCTCCTCTCAGAACACTTACTACTAATAATCATCATCATTATTATCATAATCATCATCATCATTATCCATCTGTGACCAGGGCGCCCCCTTCAGGAGCCTTCTGCAACTCTCACCTCTCAGAACACTTAATACTAATAATCATCATCATTATTATCATAATGACCATCATCATTATCCATCTGTGACCGGGCGCCCCCTTCAGGAGCCTTCTGCAGCTGTCACCACTCAGAACACTTAATACTAATAATCATCATCATTATCCATCACTGACCACGGCGCCCCCTTCAGGAGCCTTCTGCAACTGTCACCACTGAGAACACTTAATACTAATAATCATCATCATTATTATCATAATCACCATCATCATTATCCATCACTGACCATGGCGCCCCTTCAGGAGCCTTCTGCAACTGTCACCACTCAGGACACTTAATACTAATAATCATCATCATTATTATCATAATCACCATCATCATTATCCATCACTGACCATGGCGCCCCCTTCAGGAGCCTTCTGCAACTGTCACCACTCAGGACACTTAATACTAATAATCATCATCATTATTATCATAATCACCATCATCATTATCCATCTGTGACCGGGCGCCCCCTTCAGGAGCCTTCTGCAACTGTCACCACTGAGAACACTTAATACTAATAATCATCATCATTATTATCATAATCACCATCATCATTATCCATCACTGACCATGGCGCCCCCTTCAGGAGCCTTCTGCAACTGTCACCACTCGGGACACTTAATACTAATAATCATCATCATTATTATCATAATCACCATCATCATTATCCATCACTGACCACGGAGCCCCCTTCAGGAGCCTTCTGCAACTGTCACCACTCAGAACACTTAATACTAATAATCATCATCATTATTATCATAATCACCATCATCATTATCCATCACTGACCGGGCGCCCCTTCAGGAGCCTTCTGCAACGGTCACCACTCGGGACACTTAATACTAATAATCATCATCATTATTATCATAATCACTATCATCATTATCCATCTGTGACCGGGCGCCCCCTTCAGGAGCCTTCTGCAGCTGTCACCACTGAGAACACTTAATACTAATAATCATCATCATTATTATCATAATCACCATCATCATTATCCATCAATGACCGGGGCGCCCCCTTCAGGAGGCTTCTGCAACTGTCACCACTCTGGACACTTAATACTAATAATCATCATCATTATTATCATAATCACCATCATCATTATCCATCACTGACCACGGCGCCCCCTTCAGGAGCCTTCTGCAACTGTCACCACTCAGAACACTTAATACTAATAATCATCATCATTATTATCATAATCACCATCATCATTATCCATCACTGACCACGGCGCCCCCTTCAGGAGCCTTCTGCAGCTGTCACCACTCGGAACACTTAATACTAATAATCATCATCATTATTATCATAATCACCATCATCATTATCCATCTGTGACCGGGCGCCCCCTTCAGGAGCCTTCTGCAACTCTCACTACTCAGAACACTAAATACTAATAATCATCATCATTATTATCATAATCACCATCATCATTATCCATCTGTGACCGGGGCGCCTCCTTCAGGAGCCTTCTGCAGCTGTCACCACTCAGGACACTTAATACTAATAATCATCATCATTATTATCATAATCACCATCATCATTATCCATCTGTGACCAGGGCGCCCCCTTCAGGAGCCTTCTGCAACTCTCACCTCTCAGAACACTTAATACTAATAATCATCATCATTATTATCATAATCACCATCATCATTATCCATCAATGACCGGGGCGCCCCCTTCAGGAGCCTTCTGCAACTGTCACCACTCGGGACACTTAATACTAATAATCATCATCATTATTATCATAATCACCATCATCATTATCCATCACTGACCATGGCGCCCCCTTCAGGAGCCTTCTGCAACTGTCACCACTCAGGACACTTAATACTAATAATCATCATCATCATTATTATCATAATCACCATCATCATTATACATCACTGACCACGGCGCCCCCTTCAGGAGCCTTCTGCAACTGTCACCACTCAGAACACTTAATACTAATAATCATCATCATTATTATCATAATCACCATCATCATTATCCATCTGTGACCGGGCGCCCCCTTCAGGAGCCTTCTGCAGCTGTCACCACTGAGAACACTTAATACTAATAATCATCATCATTATTATCATAATCACCATCATCATTATCCATCAATGACCGGGCGCCCCCTTCAGGAGCCTTCTGCAACAGTCACCACTCGGGACACTTAATACTAATAATCATCATCATTATTATCATAATCACCATCATCATTATCCATCACTGACTACGGCGCCCCCTTCAGAAGCCTTCTGCAACTGTCACCACTCAGAACGCTTAATACTAATAATCATCATCATTATTATCATAATCACCATCATCATTATCCATCACTGACCACGGCGCCCCCTTCAGGAGCCTTCTGCAACTGTCACCACTCAGAACACTTAATACTAATAATCATCATCATTATTATCATAATCACTATCATCATTATCCATCTGTGACCGGGCGCCCCCTTCAGGAGCCTTCTGCAGCTGTCACCACTGAGAACACTTAATACTAATAATCATCATCATTATTATGATAATCACCATCATCATTATCCATCAATGACCGGGCGCCCCTTCAGGAGCCTTCTGCAACTGTCACCACTCGGGACACTTAATACTAATAATCATCATCATTATTATCATAATCACCATCATCATTATCCATCACTGACCACGGCGCCCCCTTCAGGAGCCTTCTGCAACTGTCACCACTCAGAACACTTAATACTAATAATCATCATCATTATTATCATAATCACCATCATAATCACCATCATCATTATCCATCACTGACCACGGCGCCCCCTTCAGGAGCCTTCTGCAGCTGTCACCACTCGGAACACTTAATACTAATAATCATCATCATTATTATCATAATCACCATCATCATTATCCATCAGTGACCGGGGTGCCCCCTTCAGGAGCCTTCTGCAACTGTCACCACTCAGGACACTTAATACTAATAATCATCATCATTATTATCATAATCACCATCATCATTATCCATCACTGACCGGGGCGCCCCCTTCAGGAGCCTTCTGCAGCTGTCACCACTGAGAACACTTAATACTAAAAATCATCATCATTATTATCACAATCACCATCATCATTATCCATCTGTGACCGGGGCGCTCCCTTCAGGAGCCTTCTGCAACTGTCACCACTCAGGACACTTAATACTAATAATCATCATCATTATTATCATAATCACCATCATCATTATCCATCACTGACCACGGCGCCCCCTTCAGGAGCCTTCTGCAACTGTCACCACTCAGGACACTTAATACTAATAATCATCATCATTATTATCATAATCACCATCATCATTATCCATCAGTGACCGGGGCGCCCCCTTCAGGAGCCTTCTGCAACTGTCACCACTCAGGACACTTAATACTAATAATCATCATCATTATTATCATAATCACCATCATCATTATCCATCACTGACCGGGGCGCCCCCTTCAGGAGCCTTCTGCAGCTGTCACCACTGAGAACACTTAATACTAATAATCATCATCATTATTATCACAATCACCATCATCATTATCCATCTGTGACCGGGCGCCCCCTTCAGGAGCCTTCTGCAACTGTCACCACTCGGGACACTTAATACTAATAATCATCATCATTATTATCATAATCACCATCATCATTATCCATCTGTGACCGGGGCGCCCCCTTCAGGAGCCTTCTGCAACTGTCACCACTCGGGACACTTAATACTAATAATCATCATCATTATTATCATAATCACCATCATCATTATCCATCACTGACCGGGGCGCCCCCTTCAGGGGCCTTCTGCAACTGTCACCACTCAGGACACTTAATACTAATAATCATCATCATTATTATCATAATCACCATCATCATTATCCATCAATGACCGGGCGCCCCCTTCAGGAGCCTTCTGCAACTGTCACCACTCGGGACACTTAATACTAATAATCATCATCATTATTATCATAATCACCATCATCATTATGCATCACTGACCACGGCGCCCCCTTCAGGAGCCTTCTGCAGCTGTCACCACTGAGAACACTTAATACTAATCATCATCATCATTATTATCAAATCACCATCATCATTATCCATCACTGACCACGGCGCCCCCTTCAGGAGCCTTCTGCAACTGTCAGCACTCAGGACACTTAATACTAATAATCATCATCATTATTATCATAATCACCATCATCATTATCCATCAGTGACCGGGGCGCCGCCTTCAGGAGCCTTCTGCAACTGTCACCACTCAGGACACTTAATACTAATAATCATCATCATTATTATCATAATCACCATCATCATTATCCATCACTGACCGGGGCGCCCCCTTCAGGAGCCTTCTGCAGCTGTCACCACTGAGAACACTTAATACTAATAATCATCATCATTATTATCATAATCACCATCATCATTATCCATCTGTGACCGGGGCGCCCCCTTCAGGAGCCTTCTGCAACTGTCACCACTCGGAACACTTAATACTAATAATCATCATCATTATTATCATAATCACCATCATCATTATCCATCTGTGACCGGGGCGCCCCCTTCAGGAGCCTTCTGCAACTGTCACCACTCGGAACACTTAATACTAATAATCATCATCATTATTATCATAATCACCATCATCATTATCCATCACTGACCAGGGCGCCCCCTTCAGGAGCCTTCTGCAGCTGTCACCACTGAGAACACTTAATACTAATAATCATCATCATTATTATCATAATCACCATCATCATTATCCATCTGTGACCGGGGCGCCCCCTTCAGGAGCCTTCTGCAACTGTCACCACTCGGGACACTTAATACTAATAATCATCATCATTATTATCATAATCACCATCATCATTATCCATCACTGACCGGGGCGCCCCCTTCAGGAGCCTTCTGCAACTGTCACCACTCAGGACACTTAATACTAATAATCATCATCATTATTATCATAATCACCATCATCATTATCCATCACTGACCACGGTGCCCCCTTCAGGAGCCTTCTGCAACTGTCACCACTCGGGACACTTAATACTAATAATCATCATCATTATTATCATAATCACCATCATCATTATGCATCACTGACCATGGCGCCCCCTTCAGGAGCCTTCTGCAGCTGTCACCACTGAGAACACTTAATACTAATCATCATCATCATTATTATCAAATCACCATCATCATTATCCATCACTGACCACGGCGCCCCCTTCAGGAGCCTTCTGCAGCTGTCACCACTCAGGACACTTAATACTAATAATCATCATCATTATTATCATACTCACCATCATCATTATCCATCAGTGACCGGGGCGCCCCCTTCAGGATCCTTCTGCAACTGTCACCACTCAGGACACTTAATACTAATAATCATCATCATCATTATTATCATAATCACCATCATCATTATCCATCTGTGACCGGGCGCCCCCTTCAGGAGCCTTCTGCAACTGTCACCACTCGGGACACTTAATACTACTAATCATCATCATTATTATCATAATTACCATCATCATTATCCATCTGTGACCGGGCGCCCCCTTCAGGAGCCTTCTGCAACTCTCACCACTCAGGACACTTAATACTAATAATCATCATCGTCATTATTATCATAATCACCATCATCATTATCCATCTGTGACCGGGCGCCCCCTTCAGGAGCCTTCTGCAGCTGTCACCACTGAGAACACTTAATACTAATAATCATCATCATTATTATCATAATCACCATCATCATTATCCATCTGTGACCAGGGCGCCCCCTTCAGGAGCTTTCTGCAACACTCTCCTCTCAGAACACTTAATACTAATAATCATCATCATTATTATCATAATCATCATCATCATTATCCATCTGTGACCAGGGCGCCCCCTTCAGGAGCCTTCTGCAACTCTCACCTCTCAGAACACTTAATACTAATAATCATCATCATTATTATCATAATGACCATCATCATTATCCATCTGTGACCGGGCGCCCCCTTCAGGAGCCTTCTGCAGCTGTCACCACTCAGAACACTTAATACTAATAATCATCATCATTATCCATCACTGACCACGGCGCCCCCTTCAGGAGCCTTCTGCAACTGTCACCACTGAGAACACTTAATACTAATAATCATCATCATTATTATCATAATCACCATCATCATTATCCATCACTGACCATGGCGCCCCTTCAGGAGCCTTCTGCAACTGTCACCACTCAGGACACTTAATACTAATAATCATCATCATTATTATCATAATCACCATCATCATTATCCATCACTGACCATGGCGCACCCTTCAGGAGCCTTCTGCAACTGTCACCACTCAGGACACTTAATACTAATAATCATCATCATTATTATCATAATCACCATCATCATTATCCATCTGTGACCGGGCGCCCCCTTCAGGAGCCTTCTGCAACTGTCACCACTGAGAACACTTAATACTAATAATCATCATCATTATTATCATAATCACCATCATCATTATCCATCACTGACCATGGCGCCCCCTTCAGGAGCCTTCTGCAACTGTCACCACTCGGGACACTTAATACTAATAATCATCATCATTATTATCATAATCACCATCATCATTATCCATCACTGACCACGGCGCCCCCTTTAGGAGCCTTCTGCAACTGTCACCACTCAGAACACTTAATACTAATAATCATCATCATTATTATCATAATCACCATCATCATTATCCATCACTGACCGGGGCGCCCCCTTCAGGAGCCTTCTGCAACGGTCACCACTCGGGACACTTAATACTAATAATCATCATCATTATTATCATAATCACTATCATCATTATCCATCTGTGACCGGGCGCCCCTTCAGGAGCCTTCTGCAGCTGTCACCACTGAGAACACTTAATACTAATAATCATCATCATTATTATCATAATCACCATCATCATTATCCATCACTGACCACGGCGCCCCCTTCAGGAGCCTTCTGCAACTGTCACCACTCAGAACACTTAATACTAATAATCATCATCATTATTATCATAATCACCATCATCATTATCCATCACTGACCACGGCGCCCCCTTCAGGAGCCTTCTGCAGCTGTCACCACTCGGAACACTTAATACTAATAATCATCATCATTATTATCATAATCACCATCATCATTATCCATCTGTGACCGGGCGCCCCCTTCAGGAGCCTTCTGCAACTCTCACCTCTCAGAACACTAAATACTAATAATCATCATCATTATTATCATAATCACCATCATCATTATCCATCACTGACCAGGGCGCCCCCTTCAGGAGCCTTCTGCAACTGTCACCACTCGGAACACTTAATACTAATAATCATCATCATTATTATCATAATCACCATCATCATTATCCATCTGTGACCGGGCGCCTCCTTCAGGAGCCTTCTGCAGCTGTCACCACTCAGGACACTTAATACTAATAATCATCATCATTATTATCATAATCACCATCATCATTATCCATCTGTGACCAGGGCGCCCCCTTCAGGAGCCTTCTGCAACTCTCACCTCTCAGAACACTTAATACTAATAATCATCATCATTATTATCATAATCACCATCATCATTATCCATCAATGACCGGGGCGCCCCCTTCAGGAGCCTTCTGCAACTGTCACCACTCGGGACACTTAATACTAATAATCATCATCATTATTATCATAATCACCATCATCATTATCCATCACTGACCATGGCGCCCCCTTCAGGAGCCTTCTGCAACTGTCACCACTCAGGACACTTAATACTAATAATCATCATCATCATTATTATCATAATCACCATCATCATTATACATCACTGACCACGGCGCCCCCTTCAGGAGCCTTCTGCAACTGTCACCACTCAGAACACTTAATACTAATAATCATCATCATTATTATCATAATCACCATCATCATTATCCATCTGTGACCGGGCGCCCCCTTCAGGAGCCTTCTGCAGCTGTCACCACTGAGAACACTTAATACTAATAATCATCATCATTATTATCATAATCACCATCATCATTATCCATCAATGACCGAGGCGCCCCCTTCAGGAGCCTTCTGCAACAGTCACCACTCGGGACACTTAATACTAATAATCATCATCATTATTATCATAATCACCATCATCATTATCCATCACTGACTACGGCGCCCCCTTCAGAAGCCTTCTGCAACTGTCACCACTCAGAACGCTTAATACTAATAATCATCATCATTATTATCATAATCACCATCATCATTATCCATCACTGACCACGGCGCCCCCTTCAGGAGCCTTCTGCAACTGTCACCACTCAGGACACTTAATACTAATAATCATCATCATTATTATCATAATCACCATCATCATTATCCATCTGTGACCAGGGGGCCCCCTTCAGGAGCCTTCTGCAGCTGTCACCACTGAGAACACTTAATACTAATAATCATCATCATTATTATCATAATCACCATCATCATTATCCATCAATGACCGGGCGCCCCCTTCAGGAGCCTTCTGCAACAGTCACCACTCGGGACACTTAATACTAATAATCATCATCATTATTATCATAATCACCATCATCATTATCCATCACTGACTACGGCGCCCCCTTCAGAAGCCTTCTGCAACTGTCACCACTCAGAACGCTTAATACTAATAATCATCATCATTATTATCATAATCACTATCATCATTATCCATCTGTGACCGGGCGCCCCCTTCAGGAGCCTTCTGCAGCTGTCACCACTGAGAACACTTAATACTAATAATCATCATCATTATTATCATAATCACCATCATAATCACCATCATCATTATCCATCACTGACCACGGCGCCCCCTTCAGAAGCCTTCTGCAGCTGTCACCACTCGGAACACTTAATACTAATAATCATCATCATTATTATCATAATCACCATCATCATTATCCATCTGTGACCGGGGAGCCCCCTTCAGGAGCCTTCTGCAACTGTCACCACTTGGGACACTTAATACTAATAATCATCATCATTATTATCATAATCACCATCATCATTATCCATCACTGACCATGGCGCCCCCTTCAGGAGCCTTCTGCAACTGTCACCACTCAGGACACTTAATACTAATAATCATCATCATTATTATCATAATCACCATCATCATTATCCATCACTGACCGGGCGCCCCCTTCAGGAGCCTTCTGCAACTGTCACCACTCAGAACACTTAATACTAATAATCATCATCATTATTATCATAATCACCATCATCATTATCCATCACTGACCGGGGCGCCCCCTTCAGGAGCCTTCTGCAACTGTCACCACTCAGAACACTTAATACTAATAATCATCATCATTATTATCATAATCACCATCATCTTTATCCATCTGTGACCAGGGGCCCCCTTCAGGAGCCTTCTGCAGCTGTCACCACTGAGAACACTTAATACTAATAATCATCATCATTATTATCATAATCACCATCATCATTATCCATCAATGACCGGGGCGCCCCCTTCAGGAGCCTTCTGCAACTGTCACCACTCAGGACACTTAATACTAATAATCATCATCATCATTATTATCATAATCACCATCATCATTATCCATCAGTGACCAGGGCACCCCCTTCAGGAGCCTTCTGCAACTATCACCACTCAGGACACTTAATACTAATAATCATCATCATTATTATCATAATCACCATCATCATTATCCATCTGTGACCAGGGCGCCCCCTTCAGGAGCCTTCTGCAACTGTCACCACTCAGGACACTTAATACTAATAATCATCATCATTATTATCATAATCACCATCATCATTATCCATCTGTGACCAGGGCGCCCCCTTCAGGAGCCTTCTGCAACTGTCACCACTCAGGACACTTAATACTAATAATCATCATCATTATTATCATAATCACCATCATCATTATCCATCTGTGACCAGGGCGCCCCCTTCAGGAGCCTTCTGCAAATGTCACCACTCAGGACACTTAATACTAATAATCATCATCATCATTATTATCATAATCACCATCATCATTATACATCACTGACCACGGCGCCCCCTTCAGGAGCCTTCTGCAACTGTCACCACTCAGAACACTTAATACTAATAATCATCATCATTATTATCATAATCACCATCATCATTATCCATCAATGACCGGGGCGCCCCCTTCAGGAGCCTTCTGCAACTGTCACCACTCAGGACACTTAATACTAATAATCATCATCATTATTATCATAATCACCATCATCATTATCCATCTGTGACCGGGGCGCCCCCTTCAGGAGCCTTCTGCAACTGTCACCACTCGGGACACTTAATACTACTAATCATCATCATTATTATCATAATTACCATCATCATTATCCATCTGTGACCGGGGCGCCCCCTTCAGGAGCCTTCTGCAACTCTCACCACTCAGGACACTTAATACTAATAATCATCATCATCATTATTATCATAATCACCATCATCATTATCCATCTGTGACCGGGCGCCCCCTTCAGGAGCCTTCTGCAGCTGTCACCACTGAGAACACTTAATACTAATAATCATCATCATTATTATCATAATCACCATCATCATTATCCATCTGTGACCAGGGCGCCCCCTTCAGGAGCTTTCTGCAACACTCTCCTCTCAGAACACTTAATACTAATAATCATCATCATTATTATCATAATCATCATCATCATTATCCATCTGTGACCAGGGCGCCCCCTTCAGGAGCCTTCTGCAACTCTCACCTCTCAGAACACTTAATACTAATAATCATCATCATTATTATCATAATGACCATCATCATTATCCATCTGTGACCGGGCGCCCCCTTCAGGAGCCTTCTGCAGCTGTCACCACTCAGAACACTTAATACTAATAATCATCATCATTATCCATCACTGACCACGGCGCCCCCTTCAGGAGCCTTCTGCAACTGTCACCACTGAGAACACTTAATACTAATAATCATCATCATTATTATCATAATCACCATCATCATTATCCATCACTGACCATGGCGCCCCCTTCAGGAGCCTTCTGCAACTGTCACCACTCAGGACACTTAATACTAATAATCATCATCATTATTATCATAATCACCATCATCATTATCCATCACTGACCATGGCGCACCCTTCAGGAGCCTTCTGCAACTGTCACCACTCAGGACACTTAATACTAATAATCATCATCATTATTATCATAATCACCATCATCATTATCCATCTGTGACCGGGGCGCCCCCTTCAGGAGCCTTCTGCAACTGTCACCACTGAGAACACTTAATACTAATAATCATCATCATTATTATCATAATCACCATCATCATTATCCATCACTGACCATGGCGCCCCCTTCAGGAGCCTTCTGCAACTGTCACCACTCGGGACACTTAATACTAATAATCATCATCATTATTATCATAATCACCATCATCATTATCCATCACTGACCACGGCGCCCCCTTTAGGAGCCTTCTGCAACTGTCACCACTCAGAACACTTAATACTAATAATCATCATCATTATTATCATAATCACCATCATCATTATCCATCACTGACCGGGGCGCCCCCTTCAGGAGCCTTCTGCAACGGTCACCACTCGGGACACTTAATACTAATAATCATCATCATTATTATCATAATCACTATCATCATTATCCATCTGTGACCGGGCGCCCCCTTCAGGAGCCTTCTGCAGCTGTCACCACTGAGAACACTTAATACTAATAATCATCATCATTATTATCATAATCACCATCATCATTATCCATCACTGACCGGGGCGCCCCCTTCAGGAGCCTTCTGCAACGGTCACCACTCGGGACACTTAATACTAATAATCATCATCATTATTATCATAATCACTATCATCATTATCCATCTGTGACCGGGCGCCCCTTCAGGAGCCTTCTGCAGCTGTCACCACTGAGAACACTTAATACTAATAATCATCATCTTTATTATCATAATCACCATCATCATTATCCATCACTGACCACGGCGCCCCCTTCAGGAGCCTTCTGCAACTGTCACCACTCAGAACACTTAATACTAATAATCATCATCATTATTATCATAATCACCATCATCATTATCCATCACTGACCACGGCGCCCCCTTCAGGAGCCTTCTGCAGCTGTCACCACTCGGAACACTTAATACTAATAATCATCATCATTATTATCATAATCACCATCATCATTATCCATCTGTGACCGGGCGCCCCCTTCAGGAGCCTTCTGCAACTCTCACCTCTCAGAACACTAAATACTAATAATCATCATCATTATTATCATAATCACCATCATCATTATCCATCACTGACCGGGGCGCCCCCTTCAGGAGCCTTCTGCAACTGTCACCACTCGGAACACTTAATACTAATAATCATCATCATTATTATCATAATCACCATCATCATTATCCATCTGTGACCGGGCGCCTCCTTCAGGAGCCTTCTGCAGCTGTCACCACTCAGGACACTTAATACTAATAATCATCATCATTATTATCATAATCACCATCATCATTATCCATCTGTGACCAGGGCGCCCCCTTCAGGAGCCTTCTGCAACTCTCACCTCTCAGAACACTTAATACTAATAATCATCATCATTATTATCATAATCACCATCATCATTATCCATCAATGACCGGGGCGCCCCCTTCAGGAGCCTTCTGCAACTGTCACCACTCGGGACACTTAATACTAATAATCATCATCATTATTATCATAATCACCATCATCATTATCCATCACTGACCATGGCGCCGCCTTCAGGAGCCTTCTGCAACTGTCACCACTCAGGACACTTAATACTAATAATCATCATCATCATTATTATCATAATCACCATCATCATTATACATCACTGACCACGGCGCCCCCTTCAGGAGCCTTCTGCAACTGTCACCACTCAGAACACTTAATACTAATAATCATCATCATTATTATCATAATCACCATCATCATTATCCATCTGTGACCGGGGCGCCCCCTTCAGGAGCCTTCTGCAGCTGTCACCACTGAGAACACTTAATACTAATAATCATCATCATTATTATCATAATCACCATCATCATTATCCATCAATGACCGGGGCGCCCCCTTCAGGAGCCTTCTGCAACAGTCACCACTCGGGACACTTAATACTAATAATCATCATCATTATTATCATAATCACCATCATCATTATCCATCACTGACTACGGCGCCCCCTTCAGAAGCCTTCTGCAACTGTCACCACTCAGAACGCTTAATACTAATAATCATCATCATTATTATCATAATCACCATCATCATTAACCATCACTGACCACGGCGCCCCCTTCAGGAGCCTTCTGCAACTGTCACCACTCAGAACACTTAATACTAATAATCATCATCATTATTATCATAATCACTATCATCATTATCCATCTGTGACCGGGGCGCCCCTTCAGGAGCCTTCTGCAGCTGTCACCACTGAGAACACTTAATACTAATAATCATCATCATTATTATCATAATCACCATCATAATCACCATCATCATTATCCATCACTGACCACGGCGCCCCCTTCAGGAGCCTTCTGCAGCTGTCACCACTCGGAACACTTAATACTAATAATCATCATCATTATTATCATAATCACCATCATCATTATCCATCTGTGACCGGGGCGCCCCCTTCAGGAGCCTTCTGCAACTGTCACCACTTGGGACACTTAATACTAATAATCATCATCATTATTATCATAATCACCATCATCATTATCCATCACTGACCATGGCGCCCCCTTCAGGAGCCTTCTGCAACTGTCACCACTCAGGACACTTAATACTAATAATCATCATCATTATTATCATAATCACCATCATCATTATCCATCACTGACCGGGGCGCCCCCTTCAGGAGCCTTCTGCAACTGTCACCACTGAGAACACTTAATACTAATAATCATCATCATTATTATCATAATCACCATCATCATTATCCATCACTGACCGGGGCGCCCCTTCAGGAGCCTTCTGCAACTGTCACCACTCAGAACACTTAATACTAATAATCATCATCATTATTATCATAATCACCATCATCTTTATCCATCTGTGACCAGGGGCCCCCTTCAGGAGCCTTCTGCAGCTGTCACCACTGAGAACACTTAATACTAATAATCATCATCATTATTATCATAATCACCATCATCATTATCCATCAATGACCAGGGCGCCCCCTTCAGGAGCCTTCTGCAACTGTCACCACTCAGGACACTTAATACTAATAATCATCATCATCATTATTATCATAATCACCATCATCATTATCCATCAGTGACCAGGGCACCCCCTTCAGGAGCCTTCTGCAACTATCACCACTCAGGACACTTAATACTAATAATCATCATCATTATTATCATAATCACCATCATCATTATCCATCTGTGACCAGGGCGCCCCCTTCAGGAGCCTTCTGCAACTGTCACCACTCAGGACACTTAATACTAATAATCATCATCATTATTATCATAATCACCATCATCATTATCCATCTGTGACCAGGGCGCCCCCTTCAGGAGCCTTCTGCAACTGTCACCACTCAGGACACTTAATACTAATAATCATCATCATTATTATCATAATCACCATCATCATTATCCATCTGTGACCAGGGCGCCCCCTTCAGGAGCCTTCTGCAACTGTCACCACTCGGGACACTTAATACCAATAATCATCATCATTATTATCATAATCACCATCATCATTATCCATCACTGTCTACGGTGCCCCCTTCAGGAGCCTTCTGCAACTGTCACCACTCAGGACACTTAATACTAATAATCATCATCATCATTATTATCATAATCACCATCATCATTATACATCACTGACCACGGCGCCCCCTTCAGGAGCCTTCTGCAACTGTCACCACTCAGAACACTTAATACTAATAATCATCATCATTATTATCATAATCACCATCATCATTATCCATCAATGACCGGGGCGCCCCCTTCAGGAGACTTCTGCAACTGTCACCACTCAGGACACTTAATACTAATAATCATCATCATTATTATCATAATCACCATCATCATTATCTATCACTGACCACGGCGCCCCCTTTAGGAGCCTTCTGCAACTGTCACCACTCAGAACACTTAATACTAATAATCATCATCATTATTATCATAATCACCATCATCATTATCCATCACTGACCGGGCGCCCCCTTCAGGAGCCTTCTGCAACGGTCACCACTCGGGACACTTAATACTAATAATCATCATCATTATTATCATAATCACTATCATCATTATCCATCTGTGACCGGGCGCCCCCTTCAGGAGCCTTCTGCAGCTGTCACCACTGAGAACACTTAATACTAATAATCATCATCATTATTATCATAATCACCATCATCATTATCCATCACTGACCGGGCGCCCCCTTCAGGAGCCTTCTGCAACGGTCACCACTCGGGACACTTAATACTAATAATCATCATCATTATTATCATAATCACTATCATCATTATCCATCTGTGACCGGGGCGCCCCCTTCAGGAGCCTTCTGCAGCTGTCACCACTGAGAACACTTAATACTAATAATCATCATCATTATTATCATAATCACCATCATCATTATCCATCACTGACCACGGCGCCCCCTTCAGGAGCCTTCTGCAACTGTCACCACTCAGAACACTTAATACTAATAATCATCATCATTATTATCATAATCACCATCATCATTATCCATCACTGACCACGGCGCCCCCTTCAGGAGCCTTCTGCAGCTGTCACCACTCGGAACACTTAATACTAATAATCATCATCATTATTATCATAATCACCATCATCATTATCCATCTGTGACCGGGGCGCCCCCTTCAGGAGCCTTCTGCAACTCTCACCTCTCAGAACACTAAATACTAATAATCATCATCATTATTATCATAATCACCATCATCATTATCCATCACTGACCGGGGCGCCCCCTTCAGGAGCCTTCTGCAACTGTCACCACTCGGAACACTTAATACTAATAATCATCATCATTATTATCATAATCACCATCATCATTATCCATCTGTGACCGGGGCGCCTCCTTCAGGAGCCTTCTGCAGCTGTCACCACTCAGGACACTTAATACTAATAATCATCATCATTATTATCATAATCACCATCATCTTTATCCATCTGTGACCAGGGGGCCCCCTTCAGGAGCCTTCTGCAGCTGTCACCACTGAGAACACTTAATACTAATAATCATCATCATTATTATCATAATCACCATCATCATTATCCATCAATGACCGGGGCGCCCCCTTCAGGAGCCTTCTGCAACTGTCACCACTCAGGACACTTAATACTAATAATCATCATCATCATCATTATCATAATCACCATCATCATTATCCATCAGTGACCAGGGCACCCCCTTCAGGAGCCTTCTGCAACTATCACCACTCAGGACACTTAATACTAATAATCATCATCATTATTATCATAATCACCATCATCATTATCCATCTGTGACCAGGGCGCCCCCTTCAGGAGCCTTCTGCAACTGTCACCACTCAGGACACTTAATACTAATAATCATCATCATTATTATCATAATCACCATCATCATTATCCATCTGTGACCAGGGCGCCCCCTTCAGGAGCCTTCTGCAACTGTCACCACTCAGGACACTTAATACTAATAATCATCATCATTATTATCATAATCACCATCATCATTATCCATCTGTGACCAGGGCGCCCCCTTCAGGAGCCTTCTGCAACTGTCACCACTCAGGACACTTAATACTAATAATCATCATCATCATTATTATCATAATCACCATCATCATTATACATCACTGACCACGGCGCCCCCTTCAGGAGCCTTCTGCAACTGTCACCACTCAGAACACTTAATACTAATAATCATCATCATTATTATCATAATCACCATCATCATTATCCATCAATGATCGGGGCGCCCCCTTCAGGAGCCTTCTGCAACTGTCACCACTCAGGACACTTAATACTAATAATCATCATCATTATTATCATAATCACCATCATCATTATCCATCTGTGACCGGGCGCCCCCTTCAGAAGCCTTCTGCAGCTGTCACCACTCGGAACACTTAATACTAATAATCATCATCATTATTATCATAATCACCATCATCATTATCCATCTGTGACCGGGGAGCCCCCTTCAGGAGCCTTCTGCAACTGTCACCACTTGGGACACTTAATACTAATAATCATCATCATTATTATCATAATCACCATCATCATTATCCATCACTGACCATGGCGCCCCCTTCAGGAGCCTTCTGCAACTGTCACCACTCAGGACACTTAATACTAATAATCATCATCATTATTATCATAATCACCATCATCATTATCCATCACTGACCGGGGCGCCCCCTTCAGGAGCCTTCTGCAACTGTCACCACTCAGAACACTTAATACTAATAATCATCATCATTATTATCATAATCACCATCATCATTATCCATCACTGACCGGGGCGCCCCCTTCAGGAGCCTTCTGCAACTGTCACCACTCAGAACACTTAATACTAATAATCATCATCATTATTATCATAATCACCATCATCTTTATCCATCTGTGACCAGGGGGCCCCCTTCAGGAGCCTTCTGCAGCTGTCACCACTGAGAACACTTAATACTAATAATCATCATCATTATTATCATAATCACCATCATCATTATCCATCAATGACCGGGGCGCCCCCTTCAGGAGCCTTCTGCAACTGTCACCACTCAGGACACTTAATACTAATAATCATCATCATCATTATTATCATAATCACCATCATCATTATCCATCAGTGACCAGGGCACCCCCTTCAGGAGCCTTCTGCAACTATCACCACTCAGGACACTTAATACTAATAATCATCATCATTATTATCATAATCACCATCATCATTATCCATCTGTGACCAGGGCGCCCCCTTCAGGAGCCTTCTGCAACTGTCACCACTCAGGACACTTAATACTAATAATCATCATCATTATTATCATAATCACCATCATCATTATCCATCTGTGACCAGGGCGCCCCCTTCAGGAGCCTTCTGCAACTGTCACCACTCAGGACACTTAATACTAATAATCATCATCATTATTATCATAATCACCATCATCATTATCCATCTGTGACCAGGGCGCCCCCTTCAGGAGCCTTCTGCAACTGTCACCACTCAGGACACTTAATACTAATAATCATCATCATCATTATTATCATAATCACCATCATCATTATACATCACTGACCACGGCGCCCCCTTCAGGAGCCTTCTGCAACTGTCACCACTCAGAACACTTAATACTAATAATCATCATCATTATTATCATAATCACCATCATCATTATCCATCAATGACCGGGGCGCCCCCTTCAGGAGCCTTCTGCAACTGTCACCACTCAGGACACTTAATACTAATAATCATCATCATTATTATCATAATCACCATCATCATTATCCATCTGTGACCGGGGCGCCCCCTTCAGGAGCCTTCTGCAACTGTCACCACTCGGGACACTTAATACTACTAATCATCATCATTATTATCATAATTACCATCATCATTATCCATCTGTGACCGGGGCGCCCCCTTCAGGAGCCTTCTGCAACTCTCACCACTCAGGACACTTAATACTAATAATCATCATCATCATTATTATCATAATCACCATCATCATTATCCATCTGTGACCGGGGCGCCCCCTTCAGGAGCCTTCTGCAGCTGTCACCACTGAGAACACTTAATACTAATAATCATCATCATTATTATCATAATCACCATCATCATTATCCATCTGTGACCAGGGCGCCCCCTTCAGGAGCTTTCTGCAACACTCTCCTCTCAGAACACTTAATACTAATAATCATCATCATTATTATCATAATCATCATCATCATTATCCATCTGTGACCAGGGCGCCCCCTTCAGGAGCCTTCTGCAACTCTCACCTCTCAGAACACTTAATACTAATAATCATCATCATTATTATCATAATGACCATCATCATTATCCATCTGTGACCGGGGCGCCCCTTCAGGAGCCTTCTGCAGCTGTCACCACTCAGAACACTTAATACTAATAATCATCATCATTATCCATCACTGACCACGGCGCCCCCTTCAGGAGCCTTCTGCAACTGTCACCACTGAGAACACTTAATACTAATAATCATCATCATTATTATCATAATCACCATCATCATTATCCATCACTGACCATGGCGCCCCCTTCAGGAGCCTTCTGCAACTGTCACCACTCAGGACACTTAATACTAATAATCATCATCATTATTATCATAATCACCATCATCATTATCCATCACTGACCATGGCGCACCCTTCAGGAGCCTTCTGCAACTGTCACCACTCAGGACACTTAATACTAATAATCATCATCATTATTATCATAATCACCATCATCATTATCCATCTGTGACCGGGGCGCCCCCTTCAGGAGCCTTCTGCAACTGTCACCACTGAGAACACTTAATACTAATAATCATCATCATTATTATCATAATCACCATCATCATTATCCATCACTGACCATGGCGCCCCCTTCAGGAGCCTTCTGCAACTGTCACCACTCGGGACACTTAATACTAATAATCATCATCATTATTATCATAATCACCATCATCATTATCCATCACTGACCACGGCGCCCCCTTTAGGAGCCTTCTGCAACTGTCACCACTCAGAACACTTAATACTAATAATCATCATCATTATTATCATAATCACCATCATCATTATCCATCACTGACCGGGGCGCCCCCTTCAGGAGCCTTCTGCAACGGTCACCACTCGGGACACTTAATACTAATAATCATCATCATTATTATCATAATCACTATCATCATTATCCATCTGTGACCGGGCGCCCCCTTCAGGAGCCTTCTGCAGCTGTCACCACTGAGAACACTTAATACTAATAATCATCATCATTATTATCATAATCACCATCATCATTATCCATCACTGACCGGGGCGCCCCCTTCAGGAGCCTTCTGCAACGGTCACCACTCGGGACACTTAATACTAATAATCATCATCATTATTATCATAATCACTATCATCATTATCCATCTGTGACCGGGGCGCCCCTTCAGGAGCCTTCTGCAGCTGTCACCACTGAGAACACTTAATACTAATAATCATCATCTTTATTATCATAATCACCATCATCATTATCCATCACTGACCACGGCGCCCCCTTCAGGAGCCTTCTGCAACTGTCACCACTCAGAACACTTAATACTAATAATCATCATCATTATTATCATAATCACCATCATCATTATCCATCACTGACCACGGCGCCCCCTTCAGGAGCCTTCTGCAGCTGTCACCACTCGGAACACTTAATACTAATAATCATCATCATTATTATCATAATCACCATCATCATTATCCATCTGTGACCGGGGCGCCCCCTTCAGGAGCCTTCTGCAACTCTCACCTCTCAGAACACTAAATACTAATAATCATCATCATTATTATCATAATCACCATCATCATTATCCATCACTGACCGGGGCGCCCCCTTCAGGAGCCTTCTGCAACTGTCACCACTCGGAACACTTAATACTAATAATCATCATCATTATTATCATAATCACCATCATCATTATCCATCTGTGACCGGGGCGCCTCCTTCAGGAGCCTTCTGCAGCTGTCACCACTCAGGACACTTAATACTAATAATCATCATCATTATTATCATAATCACCATCATCATTATCCATCTGTGACCAGGGCGCCCCCTTCAGGAGCCTTCTGCAACTCTCACCTCTCAGAACACTTAATACTAATAATCATCATCATTATTATCATAATCACCATCATCATTATCCATCAATGACCGGGGCGCCCCCTTCAGGAGCCTTCTGCAACTGTCACCACTCGGGACACTTAATACTAATAATCATCATCATTATTATCATAATCACCATCATCATTATCCATCACTGACCATGGCGCCGCCTTCAGGAGCCTTCTGCAACTGTCACCACTCAGGACACTTAATACTAATAATCATCATCATCATTATTATCATAATCACCATCATCATTATACATCACTGACCACGGCGCCCCCTTCAGGAGCCTTCTGCAACTGTCACCACTCAGAACACTTAATACTAATAATCATCATCATTATTATCATAATCACCATCATCATTATCCATCTGTGACCGGGGCGCCCCCTTCAGGAGCCTTCTGCAGCTGTCACCACTGAGAACACTTAATACTAATAATCATCATCATTATTATCATAATCACCATCATCATTATCCATCAATGACCGGGGCGCCCCCTTCAGGAGCCTTCTGCAACAGTCACCACTCGGGACACTTAATACTAATAATCATCATCATTATTATCATAATCACCATCATCATTATCCATCACTGACTACGGCGCCCCCTTCAGAAGCCTTCTGCAACTGTCACCACTCAGAACGCTTAATACTAATAATCATCATCATTATTATCATAATCACCATCATCATTATCCATCACTGACCACGGCGCCCCCTTCAGGAGCCTTCTGCAACTGTCACCACTCAGAACACTTAATACTAATAATCATCATCATTATTATCATAATCACTATCATCATTATCCATCTGTGACCGGGGCGCCCCCTTCAGGAGCCTTCTGCAGCTGTCACCACTGAGAACACTTAATACTAATAATCATCATCATTATTATCATAATCACCATCATAATCACCATCATCATTATCCATCACTGACCACGGCGCCCCCTTCAGGAGCCTTCTGCAGCTGTCACCACTCGGAACACTTAATACTAATAATCATCATCATTATTATCATAATCACCATCATCATTATCCATCTGTGACCGGGGCGCCCCCTTCAGGAGCCTTCTGCAACTGTCACCACTTGGGACACTTAATACTAATAATCATCATCATTATTATCATAATCACCATCATCATTATCCATCACTGACCATGGCGCCCCCTTCAGGAGCCTTCTGCAACTGTCACCACTCAGAACACTTAATACTAATAATCATCATCATTATTATCATAATCACCATCATCTTTATCCATCTGTGACCAGGGGCCCCCTTCAGGAGCCTTCTGCAGCTGTCACCACTGAGAACACTTAATACTAATAATCATCATCATTATTATCATAATCACCATCATCATTATCCATCAATGACCGGGGCGCCCCTTCAGGAGCCTTCTGCAACTGTCACCACTCAGGACACTTAATACTAATAATCATCATCATCATTATTATCATAATCACCATCATCATTATCCATCAGTGACCAGGGCACCCCCTTCAGGAGCCTTCTGCAACTATCACCACTCAGGACACTTAATACTAATAATCATCATCATTATTATCATAATCACCATCATCATTATCCATCTGTGACCAGGGCGCCCCCTTCAGGAGCCTTCTGCAACTGTCACCACTCAGGACACTTAATACTAATATTCATCATCATTATTATCATAATCACCATCATCATTATCCATCTGTGACCAGGGCGCCCCCTTCAGGAGCCTTCTGCAACTGTCACCACTCAGGACACTTAATACTAATAATCATCATCATTATTATCATAATCACCATCATCATTATCCATCTGTGACCAGGGCGCCCCCTTCAGGAGCCTTCTGCAACTGTCACCACTCGGGACACTTAATACCAATAATCATCATCATTATTATCATAATCACCATCATCATTATCCATCACTGTCTACGGTGCCCCCTTCAGGAGCCTTCTGCAACTGTCACCACTCAGGACACTTAATACTAATAATCATCATCATCATTATTATCATAATCACCATCATCATTATACATCACTGACCACGGCGCCCCCTTCAGGAGCCTTCTGCAACTGTCACCACTCAGAACACTTAATACTAATAATCATCATCATTATTATCATAATCACCATCATCATTATCCATCAATGACCGGGGCGCCCCCTTCAGGAGACTTCTGCAACTGTCACCACTCAGGACACTTAATACTAATAATCATCATCATTATTATCATAATCACCATCATCATTATCTATCACTGACCACGGCGCCCCCTTTAGGAGCCTTCTGCAACTGTCACCACTCAGAACACTTAATACTAATAATCATCATCATTATTATCATAATCACCATCATCATTATCCATCACTGACCGGGCGCCCCCTTCAGGAGCCTTCTGCAACGGTCACCACTCGGGACACTTAATACTAATAATCATCATCATTATTATCATAATCACTATCATCATTATCCATCTGTGACCGGGGCGCCCCTTCAGGAGCCTTCTGCAGCTGTCACCACTGAGAACACTTAATACTAATAATCATCATCATTATTATCATAATCACCATCATCATTATCCATCACTGACCGGGCGCCCCCTTCAGGAGCCTTCTGCAACGGTCACCACTCGGGACACTTAATACTAATAATCATCATCATTATTATCATAATCACTATCATCATTATCCATCTGTGACCGGGGCGCCCCCTTCAGGAGCCTTCTGCAGCTGTCACCACTGAGAACACTTAATACTAATAATCATCATCATTATTATCATAATCACCATCATCATTATCCATCACTGACCACGGCGCCCCCTTCAGGAGCCTTCTGCAACTGTCACCACTCAGAACACTTAATACTAATAATCATCATCATTATTATCATAATCACCATCATCATTATCCATCACTGACCACGGCGCCCCCTTCAGGAGCCTTCTGCAGCTGTCACCACTCGGAACACTTAATACTAATAATCATCATCATTATTATCATAATCACCATCATCATTATCCATCTGTGACCGGGGCGCCCCCTTCAGGAGCCTTCTGCAACTCTCACCTCTCAGAACACTAAATACTAATAATCATCATCATTATTATCATAATCACCATCATCATTATCCATCACTGACCGGGGCGCCCCCTTCAGGAGCCTTCTGCAACTGTCACCACTCGGAACACTTAATACTAATAATCATCATCATTATTATCATAATCACCATCATCATTATCCATCTGTGACCGGGCGCCTCCTTCAGGAGCCTTCTGCAGCTGTCACCACTCAGGACACTTAATACTAATAATCATCATCATTATTATCATAATCACCATCATCTTTATCCATCTGTGACCAGGGGCCCCCTTCAGGAGCCTTCTGCAGCTGTCACCACTGAGAACACTTAATACTAATAATCATCATCATTATTATCATAATCACCATCATCATTATCCATCAATGACCGGGGCGCCCCCTTCAGGAGCCTTCTGCAACTGTCACCACTCAGGACACTTAATACTAATAATCATCATCATCATTATTATCATAATCACCATCATCATTATCCATCAGTGACCAGGGCACCCCCTTCAGGAGCCTTCTGCAACTATCACCACTCAGGACACTTAATACTAATAATCATCATCATTATTATCATAATCACCATCATCATTATCCATCTGTGACCAGGGCGCCCCCTTCAGGAGCCTTCTGCAACTGTCACCACTCAGGACACTTAATACTAATAATCATCATCATTATTATCATAATCACCATCATCATTATCCATCTGTGACCAGGGCGCCCCCTTCAGGAGCCTTCTGCAACTGTCACCACTCAGGACACTTAATACTAATAATCATCATCATTATTATCATAATCACCATCATCATTATCCATCTGTGACCAGGGCGCCCCCTTCAGGAGCCTTCTGCAACTGTCACCACTCAGGACACTTAATACTAATAATCATCATCATCATTATTATCATAATCACCATCATCATTATACATCACTGACCACGGCGCCCCCTTCAGGAGCCTTCTGCAACTGTCACCACTCAGAACACTTAATACTAATAATCATCATCATTATTATCATAATCACCATCATCATTATCCATCAATGACCGGGGCGCCTCCTTCAGGAGCCTTCTGCAGCTGTCACCACTCAGGACACTTAATACTAATAATCATCATCATTATTATCATAATCACCATCATCATTATCCATCTGTGACCAGGGCGCCCCCTTCAGGAGCCTTCTGCAACTCTCACCTCTCAGAACACTTAATACTAATAATCATCATCATTATTATCATAATCACCATCATCATTATCCATCAATGACCGGGGCGCCCCCTTCAGGAGCCTTCTGCAACTGTCACCACTCGGGACACTTAATACTAATAATCATCATCATTATTATCATAATCACCATCATCATTATCCATCACTGACCATGGCGCCGCCTTCAGGAGCCTTCTGCAACTGTCACCACTCAGGACACTTAATACTAATAATCATCATCATCATTATTATCATAATCACCATCATCATTATACATCACTGACCACGGCGCCCCCTTCAGGAGCCTTCTGCAACTGTCACTACTCAGAACACTTAATACTAATAATCATCATCATTATTATCATAATCACCATCATCATTATCCATCTGTGACCGGGCGCCCCCTTCAGGAGCCTTCTGCAGCTGTCACCACTGAGAACACTTAATACTAATAATCATCATCATTATTATCATAATCACCATCATCATTATCCATCAATGACCGGGGCGCCCCCTTCAGGAGCCTTCTGCAACAGTCACCACTCGGGACACTTAATACTAATAATCATCATCATTATTATCATAATCACCATCATCATTATCCATCACTGACTACGGCGCCCCCTTCAGAAGCCTTCTGCAACTGTCACCACTCAGAACGCTTAATACTAATAATCATCATCATTATTATCATAATCACCATCATCATTATCCATCACTGACCACGGCGCCCCCTTCAGGAGCCTTCTGCAACTGTCACCACTCAGAACACTTAATACTAATAATCATCATCATTATTATCATAATCACTATCATCATTATCCATCTGTGACCGGGCGCCCCCTTCAGGAGCCTTCTGCAGCTGTCACCACTGAGAACACTTAATACTAATAATCATCATCATTATTATCATAATCACCATCATAATCACCATCATCATTATCCATCACTGACCACGGCGCCCCCTTCAGGAGCCTTCTGCAGCTGTCACCACTCGGAACACTTAATACTAATAATCATCATCATTATTATCATAATCACCATCATCATTATCCATCTGTGACCGGGCGCCCCCTTCAGGAGCCTTCTGCAACTGTTACCACTTGGGACACTTAATACTAATAATCATCATCATTATTATCATAATCACCATCATCATTATCCATCACTGACCATGGCGCCCCCTTCAGGAGCCTTCTGCAACTGTCACCACTCAGGACACTTAATACTAATAATCATCATCATTATTATCATAATCACCATCATCATTATCCATCACTGACCGGGGCGCCCCCTTCAGGAGCCTTCTGCAACTGTCACCACTGAGAACACTTAATACTAATAATCATCATCATTATTATCATAATCACCATCATCATTATCCATCACTGACCGGGGCGCCCCCTTCAGGAGCCTTCTGCAACTGTCACCACTCAGAACACTTAATACTAATAATCATCATCATTATTATCATAATCACCATCATCTTTATCCATCTGTGACCAGGGGGCCCCCTTCAGGAGCCTTCTGCAGCTGTCACCACTGAGAACACTTAATACTAATAATCATCATCATTATTATCATAATCACCATCATCATTATCCATCAATGACCGGGGCGCCCCCTTCAGGAGCCTTCTGCAACTGTCACCACTCAGGACACTTAATACTAATAATCATCATCATCATTATTATCATAATCACCATCATCATTATCCATCAGTGACCAGGGCACCCCCTTCAGGAGCCTTCTGCAACTATCACCACTCAGGACACTTAATACTAATAATCATCATCATTATTATCATAATCACCATCATCATTATCCATCTGTGACCAGGGCGCCCCCTTCAGGAGCCTTCTGCAACTGTCACCACTCAGGACACTTAATACTAATAATCATCATCATTATTATCATAATCACCATCATCATTATCCATCTGTGACCAGGGCGCCCCCTTCAGGAGCCTTCTGCATCTGTCACCACTCAGGACACTTAATACTAATAATCATCATCATTATTATCATAATCACCATCATCATTATCCATCTGTGACCAGGGCGCCCCCTTCAGGAGCCTTCTGCAACTGTCACCACTCGGGACACTTAATACCAATAATCATCATCATTATTATCATAATCACCATCATCATTATCCATCACTGTCTACGGTGCCCCCTTCAGGAGCCTTCTGCAACTGTCACCACTCAGGACACTTAATACTAATAATCATCATCATCATTATTATCATAATCACCATCATCATTATACATCACTGACCACGGCGCCCCCTTCAGGAGCCTTCTGCAACTGTCACCACTCAGAACACTTAATACTAATAATCATCATCATTATTATCATAATCACCATCATCATTATCCATCAATGACCGGGCGCCCCCTTCAGGAGACTTCTGCAACTGTCACCACTCAGGACACTTAATACTAATAATCATCATCATTATTATCATAATCACCATCATCATTATCTATCACTGACCACGGCGCCCCCTTTAGGAGCCTTCTGCAACTGTCACCACTCAGAACACTTAATACTAATAATCATCATCATTATTATCATAATCACCATCATCATTATCCATCACTGACCGGGGCGCCCCCTTCAGGAGCCTTCTGCAACGGTCACCACTCGGGACACTTAATACTAATAATCATCATCATTATTATCATAATCACTATCATCATTATCCATCTGTGACCGGGGCGCCCCCTTCAGGAGCCTTCTGCAGCTGTCACCACTGAGAACACTTAATACTAATAATCATCATCATTATTATCATAATCACCATCATCATTATCCATCACTGACCGGGGCGCCCCCTTCAGGAGCCTTCTGCAACGGTCACCACTCGGGACACTTAATACTAATAATCATCATCATTATTATCATAATCACTATCATCATTATCCATCTGTGACCGGGGCGCCCCCTTCAGGAGCCTTCTGCAGCTGTCACCACTGAGAACACTTAATACTAATAATCATCATCATTATTATCATAATCACCATCATCATTATCCATCACTGACCACGGCGCCCCCTTCAGGAGCCTTCTGCAACTGTCACCACTCAGAACACTTAATACTAATAATCATCATCATTATTATCATAATCACCATCATCATTATCCATCACTGACCACGGCGCCCCCTTCAGGAGCCTTCTGCAGCTGTCACCACTCAGGAACACTTAATACTAATAATCATCATCATTATTATCATAATCACCATCATCATTATCCATCTGTGACCGGGCGCCCCCTTCAGGAGCCTTCTGCAACTCTCACCTCTCAGAACACTAAATACTAATAATCATCATCATTATTATCATAATCACCATCATCATTATCCATCACTGACCGGGCGCCCCCTTCAGGAGCCTTCTGCAACTGTCACCACTCGGAACACTTAATACTAATAATCATCATCATTATTATCATAATCACCATCATCATTATCCATCTGTGACCGGGGCGCCTCCTTCAGGAGCCTTCTGCAGCTGTCACCACTCAGGACACTTAATACTAATAATCATCATCATTATTATCATAATCACCATCATCATTATCCATCTGTGACCAGGGCGCCCCCTTCAGGAGCCTTCTGCAACTCTCACCTCTCAGAACACTTAATACTAATAATCATCATCATTATTATCATAATCACCATCATCATTATCCATCAATGACCGGGGCGCCCCCTTCAGGAGCCTTCTGCAACTGTCACCACTCGGGACACTTAATACTAATAATCATCATCATTATTATCATAATCACCATCATCATTATCCATCACTGACCATGGCGCCCCCTTCAGGAGCCTTCTGCAACTGTCACCACTCAGGACACTTAATACTAATAATCATCATCATCATTATTATCATAATCACCATCATCATTATACATCACTGACCACGGCGCCCCCTTCAGGAGCCTTCTGCAACTGTCACCACTCAGAACACTTAATACTAATAATCATCATCATTATTATCATAATCACCATCATCATTATCCATCTGTGACCGGGGTGCCCCCTTCAGGAGCCTTCTGCAGCTGTCACCACTGAGAACACTTAATACTAATAATCATCATCATTATTATCATAATCACCATCATCATTATCCATCAATGACCGGGGCGCCCCCTTCAGGAGCCTTCTGCAACAGTCACCACTCGGGACACTTAATACTAATAATCATCATCATTATTATCATAATCACCATCATCATTATCCATCACTGACCATGGCGCCCCCTTCAGGAGCCTTCTGCAACTGTCACCACTCAGGACACTTAATACTAATAATCATCATCATTATTATCATAATCACCATCATCATTATCCATCACTGACCATGGCGCACCCTTCAGGAGCCTTCTGCAACTGTCACCACTCAGGACACTTAATACTAATAATCATCATCATTATTATCATAATCACCATCATCATTATCCATCTGTGACCGGGGCGCCCCCTTCAGGAGCCTTCTGCAACTGTCACCACTGAGAACACTTAATACTAATAATCATCATCATTATTATCATAATCACCATCATCATTATCCATCACTGACCATGGCGCCCCCTTCAGGAGCCTTCTGCAACTGTCACCACTCGGGACACTTAATACTAATAATCATCATCATTATTATCATAATCACCATCATCATTATCCATCACTGACCACGGCGCCCCCTTTAGGAGCCTTCTGCAACTGTCACCACTCAGAACACTTAATACTAATAATCATCATCATTATTATCATAATCACCATCATCATTATCCATCACTGACCGGGCGCCCCCTTCAGGAGCCTTCTGCAACGGTCACCACTCGGGACACTTAATACTAATAATCATCATCATTATTATCATAATCACTATCATCATTATCCATCTGTGACCGGGCGCCCCCTTCAGGAGCCTTCTGCAGCTGTCACCACTGAGAACACTTAATACTAATAATCATCATCATTATTATCATAATCACCATCATCATTATCCATCACTGACCGGGGCGCCCCTTCAGGAGCCTTCTGCAACGGTCACCACTCGGGACACTTAATACTAATAATCATCATCATTATTATCATAATCACTATCATCATTATCCATCTGTGACCGGGCGCCCCCTTCAGGAGCCTTCTGCAGCTGTCACCACTGAGAACACTTAATACTAATAATCATCATCTTTATTATCATAATCACCATCATCATTATCCATCACTGACCACGGCGCCCCCTTCAGGAGCCTTCTGCAACTGTCACCACTCAGAACACTTAATACTAATAATCATCATCATTATTATCATAATCACCATCATCATTATCCATCACTGACCACGGCGCCCCCTTCAGGAGCCTTCTGCAGCTGTCACCACTCGGAACACTTAATACTAATAATCATCATCATTATTATCATAATCACCATCATCATTATCCATCTGTGACCGGGGCGCCCCCTTCAGGAGCCTTCTGCAACTCTCACCTCTCAGAACACTAAATACTAATAATCATCATCATTATTATCATAATCACCATCATCATTATCCATCACTGACCGGGCGCCCCCTTCAGGAGCCTTCTGCAACTGTCACCACTCGGAACACTTAATACTAATAATCATCATCATTATTATCATAATCACCATCATCATTATCCATCTGTGACTGGGGCGCCTCCTTCAGGAGCCTTCTGCAGCTGTCACCACTCAGGACACTTAATACTAATAATCATCATCATTATTATCATAATCACCATCATCATTATCCATCTGTGACCAGGGCGCCCCCTTCAGGAGCCTTCTGCAACTCTCACCTCTCAGAACACTTAATACTAATAATCATCATCATTATTATCATAATCACCATCATCATTATCCATCAATGACCGGGCGCCCCCTTCAGGAGCCTTCTGCAACTGTCACCACTCGGGACACTTAATACTAATAATCATCATCATTATTATCATAATCACCATCATCATTATCCATCACTGACCATGGCGCCGCCTTCAGGAGCCTTCTGCAACTGTCACCACTCAGGACACTTAATACTAATAATCATCATCATCATTATTATCATAATCACCATCATCATTATACATCACTGACCACGGCGCCCCCTTCAGGAGCCTTCTGCAACTGTCACTACTCAGAACACTTAATACTAATAATCATCATCATTATTATCATAATCACCATCATCATTATCCATCTGTGACCGGGCGCCCCCTTCAGGAGCCTTCTGCAGCTGTCACCACTGAGAACACTTAATACTAATAATCATCATCATTATTATCATAATCACCATCATCATTATCCATCAATGACCGGGCGCCCCCTTCAGGAGCCTTCTGCAACAGTCACCACTCGGGACACTTAATACTAATAATCATCATCATTATTATCATAATCACCATCATCATTATCCATCACTGACTACGGCGCCCCCTTCAGAAGCCTTCTGCAACTGTCACCACTCAGAACGCTTAATACTAATAATCATCATCATTATTATCATAATCACCATCATCATTATCCATCACTGACCACGGCGCCCCCTTCAGGAGCCTTCTGCAACTGTCACCACTCAGAACACTTAATACTAATAATCATCATCATTATTATCATAATCACTATCATCATTATCCATCTGTGACCGGGGCGCCCCTTCAGGAGCCTTCTGCAGCTGTCACCACTGAGAACACTTAATACTAATAATCATCATCATTATTATCATAATCACCATCATAATCACCATCATCATTATCCATCACTGACCACGGCGCCCCCTTCAGGAGCCTTCTGCAGCTGTCACCACTCGGAACACTTAATACTAATAATCATCATCATTATTATCATAATCACCATCATCATTATCCATCTGTGACCGGGCGCCCCCTTCAGGAGCCTTCTGCAACTGTCACCACTTGGGACACTTAATACTAATAATCATCATCATTATTATCATAATCACCATCATCATTATCCATCACTGACCATGGCGCCCCCTTCAGGAGCCTTCTGCAACTGTCACCACTCAGGACACTTAATACTAATAATCATCATCATTATTATCATAATCACCATCATCATTATCCATCAATGACCAGGGCGCCCCCTTCAGGAGCCTTCTGCAACTGTCACCACTGAGAACACTTAATACTAATAATCATCATCATTATTATCATAATCACCATCATCATTATCCATCACTGACCGGGGCGCCCCCTTCAGGAGCCTTCTGCAACTGTCACCACTCAGAACACTTAATACTAATAATCATCATCATTATTATCATAATCACCATCATCTTTATCCATCTGTGACCAGGGGGCCCCCTTCAGGAGCCTTCTGCAGCTGTCACCACTGAGAACACTTAATACTAATAATCATCATCATTATTATCATAATCACCATCATCATTATCCATCAATGACCGGGGCGCCCCCTTCAGGAGCCTTCTGCAACTGTCACCACTCAGGACACTTAATACTAATAATCATCATCATCATTATTATCATAATCACCATCATCATTATCCATCAGTGACCAGGGCACCCCCTTCAGGAGCCTTCTGCAACTATCACCACTCAGGACACTTAATACTAATAATCATCATCATTATTATCATAATCACCATCATCATTATCCATCTGTGACCAGGGCGCCCCCTTCAGGAGCCTTCTGCAACTGTCACCACTCAGGACACTTAATACTAATAATCATCATCATTATTATCATAATCACCATCATCATTATCCATCTGTGACCAGGGCGCCCCCTTCAGGAGCCTTCTGCATCTGTCACCACTCAGGACACTTAATACTAATAATCATCATCATTATTATCATAATCACCATCATCATTATCCATCTGTGACCAGGGCGCCCCCTTCAGGAGCCTTCTGCAACTGTCACCACTCGGGACACTTAATACCAATAATCATCATCATTATTATCATAATCACCATCATCATTATCCATCACTGTCTACGGTGCCCCCTTCAGGAGCCTTCTGCAACTGTCACCACTCAGGACACTTAATACTAATAATCATCATCATCATTATTATCATAATCACCATCATCATTATACATCACTGACCACGGCGCCCCCTTCAGGAGCCTTCTGCAACTGTCACCACTCAGAACACTTAATACTAATAATCATCATCATTATTATCATAATCACCATCATCATTATCCATCAATTACCGGGCGCCCCCTTCAGGAGACTTCTGCAACTGTCACCACTCAGGACACTTAATACTAATAATCATCATCATTATTATCATAATCACCATCATCATTATCTATCACTGACCACGGCGCCCCCTTTAGGAGCCTTCTGCAACTGTCACCACTCAGAACACTTAATACTAATAATCATCATCATTATTATCATAATCACCATCATCATTATCCATCACTGACCGGGCGCCCCCTTCAGGAGCCTTCTGCAACGGTCACCACTCGGGACACTTAATACTAATAATCATCATCATTATTATCATAATCACTATCATCATTATCCATCTGTGACCGGGGCGCCCCCTTCAGGAGCCTTCTGCAGCTGTCACCACTGAGAACACTTAATACTAATAATCATCATCATTATTATCATAATCACCATCATCATTATCCATCACTGACCGGGCGCCCCCTTCAGGAGCCTTCTGCAACGGTCACCACTCGGGACACTTAATACTAATAATCATCATCATTATTATCATAATCACTATCATCATTATCCATCTGTGACCGGGCGCCCCCTTCAGGAGCCTTCTGCAGCTGTCACCACTGAGAACACTTAATACTAATAATCATCATCATTATTATCATAATCACCATCATCATTATCCATCACTGACCACGGCGCCCCCTTCAGGAGCCTTCTGCAACTGTCACCACTCAGAACACTTAATACTAATAATCATCATCATTATTATCATAATCACCATCATCATTATCCATCACTGACCACGGCGCCCCCTTCAGGAGCCTTCTGCAGCTGTCACCACTCGGAACACTTAATACTAATAATCATCATCATTATTATCATAATCACCATCATCATTATCCATCTGTGACCGGGGCGCCCCCTTCAGGAGCCTTCTGCAACTCTCACCTCTCAGAACACTAAATACTAATAATCATCATCATTATTATCATAATCACCATCATCATTATCCATCACTGACCGGGGCGCCCCCTTCAGGAGCCTTCTGCAACTGTCACCACTCGGAACACTTAATACTAATAATCATCATCATTATTATCATAATCACCATCATCATTATCCATCTGTGACCGGGCGCCTCCTTCAGGAGCCTTCTGCAGCTGTCACCACTCAGGACACTTAATACTAATAATCATCATCATTATTATCATAATCACCATCATCATTATCCATCTGTGACCAGGGCGCCCCCTTCAGGAGCCTTCTGCAACTCTCACCTCTCAGAACACTTAATACTAATAATCATCATCATTATTATCATAATCACCATCATCATTATCCATCAATGACCGGGGCGCCCCCTTCAGGAGCCTTCTGCAACTGTCACCACTCGGGACACTTAATACTAATAATCATCATCATTATTATCATAATCACCATCATCATTATCCATCACTGACCATGGCGCCCCTTCAGGAGCCTTCTGCAACTGTCACCACTCAGGACACTTAATACTAATAATCATCATCATCATTATTATCATAATCACCATCATCATTATACATCACTGACCACGGCGCCCCCTTCAGGAGCCTTCTGCAACTGTCACCACTCAGAACACTTAATACTAATAATCATCATCATTATTATCATAATCACCATCATCATTATCCATCTGTGACCGGGCGCCCCCTTCAGGAGCCTTCTGCAGCTGTCACCACTGAGAACACTTAATACTAATAATCATCATCATTATTATCATAATCACCATCATCATTATCCATCAATGACCGGGGCGCCCCCTTCAGGAGCCTTCTGCAACAGTCACCACTCGGGACACTTAATACTAATAATCATCATCATTATTATCATAATCACCATCATCATTATCCATCACTGACTACGGCGCCCCCTTCAGAAGCCTTCTGCAACTGTCACCACTCAGAACGCTTAATACTAATAATCATCATCATTATTATCATAATCACCATCATCATTATCCATCACTGACCACGGCGCCCCCTTCAGGAGCCTTCTGCAACTGTCACCACTCAGAACACTTAATACTAATAATCATCATCATTATTATCATAATCACTATCATCATTATCCATCTGTGACCGGGCGCCCCCTTCAGGAGCCTTCTGCAGCTGTCACCACTGAGAACACTTAATACTAATAATCATCATCATTATTATCATAATCACCATCATAATCACCATCATCATTATCCATCACTGACCACGGCGCCCCCTTCAGGAGCCTTCTGCAGCTGTCACCACTCGGAACACTTAATACTAATAATCATCATCATTATTATCATAATCACCATCATCATTATCCATCTGTGACCGGGCGCCCCCTTCAGGAGCCTTCTGCAACTGTCACCACTTCGGACACTTAATACTAATAATCATCATCATTATTATCATAATCACCATCATCATTATCCATCACTGACCATGGCGCCCCCTTCAGGAGCCTTCTGCAACTGTCACCACTCAGGACACTTAATACTAATAATCATCATCATTATTATCATAATCACCATCATCATTATCCATCACTGACCGGGGCGCCCCCTTCAGGAGCCTTCTGCAACTGTCACCACTCAGAACACTTAATACTAATAATCATCATCATTATTATCATAATCACCATCATCATTATCCATCACTGACCAGGGCGCCCCCTTCAGGAGCCTTCTGCAACTGTCACCACTCAGAACACTTAATACTAATAATCATCATCATTATTATCATAATCACCATCATCTTTATCCATCTGAGCCTTCTGCAGCTGTCACCACTGAGAACACTTAATACTAATAATCATCATCATTATTATCATAATCACCATCATCATTATCCATCAATGACCGGGGCGCCCCCTTCAGGAGCCTTCTGCAACTGTCACCACTCAGGACACTTAATACTAATAATCATCATCATCATTATTATCATAATCACCATCATCATTATCCATCAGTGACCAGGGCACCCCCTTCAGGAGCCTTCTGCAACTATCACCACTCAGGACACTTAATACTAATAATCATCATCATTATTATCATAATCACCATCATCATTATCCATCTGTGACCAGGGCGCCCCCTTCAGGAGCCTTCTGCAACTGTCACCACTCAGGACACTTAATACTAATAATCATCATCATTATTATCATAATCACCATCATCATTATCCATCTGTGACCAGGGCGCCCCCTTCAGGAGCCTTCTGCAACTGTCACCACTCAGGACACTTAATACTAATAATCATCATCATTATTATCATAATCACCATCATCATTATCCATCTGTGACCAGGGCGCCCCCTTCAGGAGCCTTCTGCAACTGTCACCACTCGGGACACTTAATACCAATAATCATCATCATTATTATCATAATCACCATCATCATTATCCATCACTGTCTACGGTGCCCCCTTCAGGAGCCTTCTGCAACTGTCACCACTCAGGACACTTAATACTAATAATCATCATCATCATTATTATCATAATCACCATCATCATTATACATCACTGACCACGGCGCCCCCTTCAGGAGCCTTCTGCAACTGTCACCACTCAGAACACTTAATACTAATAATCATCATCATTATTATCATAATCACCATCATCATTATCCATCAATGACCGGGCGCCCCCTTCAGGAGCCTTCTGCAACTGTCACCACTCAGGACACTTAATACTAATAATCATCATCATTATTATCATAATCACCATCATCATTATCCATCTGTGACCGGGCGCCCCCTTCAGGAGCCTTCTGCAACTGTCACCACTCGGGACACTTAATACTACTAATCATCATCATTATTATCATAATTACCATCATCATTATCCATCTGTGACCGGGCGCCCCCTTCAGGAGCCTTCTGCAACTCTCACCACTCAGGACACTTAATACTAATAATCATCATCATCATTATTATCATAATCACCATCATCATTATCCATCTGTGACCGGGCGCCCCCTTCAGGAGCCTTCTGCAGCTGTCACCACTGAGAACACTTAATACTAATAATCATCATCATTATTATCAAAATCACCATCATCATTATCCATCTGTGACCAGGGCGCCCCCTTCAGGAGCTTTCTGCAACACTCTCCTCTCAGAACACTTAATACTAATAATCATCATCATTATTATCATAATCATCATCATCATTATCCATCTGTGACCAGGGCGCCCCTTCAGGAGCCTTCTGCAACTCTCACCTCTCAGAACACTTAATACTAATAATCATCATCATTATTATCATAATGACCATCATCATTATCCATCTGTGACCGGGCGCCCCTTCAGGAGCCTTCTGCAGCTGTCACCACTCAGAACACTTAATACTAATAATCATCATCATTATCCATCACTGACCACGGCGCCCCCTTCAGGAGCCTTCTGCAACTGTCACCACTGAGAACACTTAATACTAATAATCATCATCATTATTATCATAATCACCATCATCATTATCCATCACTGACCATGGCGCCCCCTTCAGGAGCCTTCTGCAACTGTCACCACTCAGGACACTTAATACTAATAATCATCATCATTATTATCATAATCACCATCATCATTATCCATCACTGACCATGGCGCACCCTTCAGGAGCCTTCTGCAACTGTCACCACTCAGGACACTTAATACTAATAATCATCATCATTATTACCATAATCACCATCATCATTATCCATCTGTGACCGGGCGCCCCCTTCAGGAGCCTTCTGCAACTGTCACCACTGAGAACACTTAATACTAATAATCATCATCATTATTATCATAATCACCATCATCATTATCCATCACTGACCATGGCGCCCCCTTCAGGAGCCTTCTGCAACTGTCACCACTCGGGACACTTAATACTAATAATCATCATCATTATTATCATAATCACCATCATCATTATCCATCACTGACCACGGCGCCCCCTTTAGGAGCCTTCTGCAACTGTCACCACTCAGAACACTTAATACTAATAATCATCATCATTATTATCATAATCACCATCATCATTATCCATCACTGACCGGGGCGCCCCTTCAGGAGCCTTCTGCAACGGTCACCACTCGGGACACTCAATACTAATAATCATCATCATTATTATCATAATCACTATCATCATTATCCATCTGTGACCGGGCGCCCCCTTCAGGAGCCTTCTGCAGCTGTCACCACTGAGAACACTTAATACTAATAATCATCATCATTATTATCATAATCACCATCATCATTATCCATCACTGACCACGGCGCCCCTTCAGGAGCCTTCTGCAGCTGTCACCACTCGGAACACTTAATACTAATAATCATCATCATTATTATCATAATCACCATCATCATTATCCATCTGTGACCGGGCGCCCCCTTCAGGAGCCTTCTGCAACTCTCACCTCTCAGAACACTAAATACTAATAATCAACATCATTATTATCATAATCACCATCATCATTATCCATCACTGACCGGGGCGCCCCCTTCAGGAGCCTTCTGCAACTGTCACCACTCGGAACACTTAATACTAATAATCATCATCATTATTATCATAATCACCATCATCATTATCCATCTGTGACCGGGCGCCTCCTTCAGGAGCCTTCTGCAGCTGTCACCACTCAGGACACTTAATACTAATAATCATCATCATTATTATCATAATCACCATCATCATTATCCATCTGTGACCAGGGCGCCCCCTTCAGGAGCCTTCTGCAACTCTCACCTCTCAGAACACTTAATACTAATAATCATCATCATTATTATCATAATCACCATCATCATTATCCATCAATGACCGGGCGCCCCCTTCAGGAGCCTTCTGCAACTGTCACCACTCGGGACACTTAATACTAATAATCATCATCATTATTATCATAATCACCATCATCATTATCCATCACTGACCATGGCGCCCCCTTCAGGAGCCTTCTGCAACTGTCACCACTCAGGACACTTAATACTAATAATCATCATCATCATTATTATCATAATCACCATCATCATTATACATCACTGACCACGGCGCCCCCTTCAGGAGCCTTCTGCAACTGTCACCACTCAGAACACTTAATACTAATAATCATCATCATTATTATCATAATCACCATCATCATTATCCATCTGTGACGGGGCGCCCCCTTCAGGAGCCTTCTGCAGCTGTCACCACTGAGAACATTTAATACTAATAATCATCATCATTATTATCATAATCACCATCATCATTATCCATCAATAACCGGGGCGCCCCCTTCAGGAGCCTTCTGCAACAGTCACCACTCGGGACACTTAATACTAATAATCATCATCATTATTATCATAATCACCATCATCATTATCCATCACTGACTACGGCGCCCCCTTCAGAAGCCTTCTGCAACTGTCACCACTCAGAACGCTTAATACTAATAATCATCATCATTATTATCATAATCACCATCATCATTATCCATCACTGACCACGGCGCCCCCTTCAGGAGCCTTCTGCAACTGTCACCACTCAGAACACTTAATACTAATAATCATCATCATTATTATCATAATCACTATCATCATTATCCATCTGTGACCGGGCGCCCCTTCAGGAGCCTTCTGCAGCTGTCACCACTGAGAACACTTAATACTAATAATCATCATCATTATTATCATAATCACCATCATAATCACCATCATCATTATCCATCACTGACCACGGCGCCCCCTTCAGGAGCCTTCTGCAGCTGTCACCACTCGGAACACTTAATACTAATAATCATCATCATTATTATCATAATCACCATCATCATTATCCATCTGTGACCGGGCGCCCCCTTCAGGAGCCTTCTGCAACTGTCACCACTTGGGACACTTAATACTAATAATCATCATCATTATTATCATAATCACCATCATCATTATCCATCACTGACCATGGCGCCCCCTTCAGGAGCCTTCTGCAACTGTCACCACTCAGAACACTTAATACTAATAATCATCATCATTATTATCATAATCACCATCATCATTATCCATCACTGACCGGGGCGCCCCTTCAGGAGCCTTCTGCAACTGTCACCACTCAGAACACTTAACACTAATAATCATCATCATTATTATCATAATCACCATCATCTTTATCCATCTGTGACCAGGGGCCCCCTTCAGGAGCCTTCTGCAGCTGTCACCACTGAGAACACTTAATACTAATAATCATCATCATTATTATCATAATCACCATCATCATTATCCATCAATGACCGGGCGCCCCCTTCAGGAGCCTTCTGCAACTGTCACCACTCAGGACACTTAATACTAATAATCATCATCATCATTATTATCATAATCACCATCATCATTATCCATCAGTGACCAGGGCACCCCCTTCAGGAGCCTTCTGCAACTATCACCACTCAGGACACTTAATACTAATAATCATCATCATTATTATCATAACCACCATCATCATTATCCATCTGTGACCAGGGCGCCCCCTTCAGGAGCCTTCTGCAACTGTCACCACTCAGGACACTTAATACTAATAATCATCATCATTATTATCATAATCACCATCATCATTATCCATCTGTGACCAGGCGCCCCCTTCAGGAGCCTTCTGCAACTGTCACCACTCAGGACACTTAATACTAATAATCATCATCATTATTATCATAATCACCATCATCATTATCCATCTGTGACCACGGCGCCCCCTTCAGGAGCCTTCTGCAACTGTCACCACTCAGGACACTTAATACTAATAATCATCATCATCATTATTATCATAATCACCATCATCATTATACATCACTGACCACGGCGCCCCCTTCAGGAGCCTTCTGCAACTGTCACCACTCAGAACACTTAATACTAATAATCATCATCATTATTATCATAATCACCATCATCATTATCCATCAATGACCGGGGCGCCCCCTTCAGGAGCCTTCTGCAACTGTCACCACTCAGGACACTTAATACTAATATTCATCATCATTATTATCATAATCACCATCATCATAATCCATCACTGACTACGGCGCCCCCTTCAGAAGCCTTCTGCAACTGTCACCACTCGGAACACTTAATACTAATAATCATCATCATTATTATCATAATCACCATCATCATTATCCATCACTGACCACGGCGCCCCCTTCAGGAGCCTTCTGCAACTGTCACCACTCATAACACTTAATACTAATAATCATCATCATTATTATCATAATCACCATCATCATTATCCATCACTGACCACGGCGCCCCCTTCAGGAGCCTTCTGCAGCTGTCACCACTCAGAACACTTAATACTAATAATCATCATCATTATTATCATAATCACCATCATCATTATCCATCACTGACCACGGCGCCCCCTTCAGGAGCCTTCTGCAACTGTCACCACTCGGGACACTTAATACTAATAATCATCATCATTATTATCATAATCACCATCATCATTATCCATCACTGACCACGGCGCCCCTTCAGGAGCCTTCTGCAACTGTCACCACTCGGGACACTTAATACTAATAATCATCATCATTATTATCATAATCACCATCATCATTATCCATCTACTGACCGCGGCGCCCCCTTCAGGAGCCTTCTGCAACTGTCATCTCTCAGAACACTTAATACTAATAATCATCATCATTATTATCATAATCACCATCATCATTATCCATCACTGACCGGGGCGCCCCTTCAGGAGCCTTCTGCAACTGTCACCACTCGGGACACTTAATACTAATAATCATCATCATTATTATCATAATCACCATCATCATTATCCATCTGTGACCGGGGCGCCCCCTTCAGGAGCCTTCTGCAGCTGTCACCACTGAGAACACTTAATACTAATAATCATCATCATTATTATCATAATCACCATCATCATTATCCATCAATGACCGGGGCGCCCCCTTCAGGAGCCTTCTGCAACTGTCACCACTCGGGACACTTAATACTAATAATCATCATCATTATTATCATAATCACCATCATCATTATCCATCAGTGACCGGGGCGCCCCCTTCAGGAGCCTTCTGCAACTGTCACCACTCAGGACACTTAATACTAATAATCATCATCATTATTATCATAATCACCATCATCATTATCCATCACTGACCATGGCGCCCCTTCAGGAGCCTTCTGCAACTGTCACCACTCGGGACACTTAATACTAATAATCATCATCATTATTATCATAATCACCATCATCATTATCCATCACTGACCAGGGCGCCCCCTTCAGGAGCCTTCTGCAACTGTCACCACTCAGGACACTTAATACTAATAATCATCATCATCATTATTATCATAATCACCATCATCATTATACATCACTGACCACGGCGCCCCCTTCAGGAGCCTTCTGCAACTGTCACCACTCAGAACACTTAATACTAATAATCATCATCATTATTATCATAATCACCATCATCATTATCCATCTGTGACCGGTGCGCCCCCTTCAGGAGCCTTCTGCAGCTGTCACCACTGAGAACACTTAATACTAATAATCATCATCATTATTATCATAATCACCATCATCATTATCCATCAATGACCGGGGCGCCCCTTCAGGAGCCTTCTGCAACAGTCACCACTCGGGACACTTAATACTAATAATCATCATCATTATTATCATAATCACCATCATCATTATCCATCACTGACCACGGCGCCCCCTTCAGGAGCCTTCTGCAACTGTCACCACTCAGAACACTTAATACTAATAATCATCATCATTATTATCATAATCACTATCATCATTATCCATCTATGACCGGGCGCCCCTTCAGGAGCCTTCTGCAGCTGTCACCACTGAGAACACTTAATACTAATAATCATCATCATTATTATCATAATCACCATCATCATTATCCATCAATGACCGGGCGCCCCTTCAGGAGCCTTCTGCAACTGTCACCACTCGGGACACTTAATACTAATAATCATCATCATTATTATCATAATCACCATCATCATTATCCATCACTGACCACGGCGCCCCCTTCAGGAGCCTTCTGCAACTGTCACCACTCAGAACACTTAATACTAATAATCATCATCATTATTATCATAATCACCATCATAATCACCATCATCATTATCCATCACTGACCACGGCGCCCCCTTCAGGAGCCTTCTGCAGCTGTCACCACTCGGAACACTTAATACTAATAATCATCATCATTATTATCATAATCACCATCATCATTATCCATCTGTGACAGGGGCGCCCCCTTCAGGAGCCTTCTGCAACTGTCACCACTCGGGACACTTAATACTAATAATCATCATCATTATTATCATAATCACCATCATCATTATCCATCACTGACCACGGCGCCCCCTTCAGGAGCCTTCTGCAACTGTCACCACTCGGGACACTTAATACTAATAATCATCATCATTATTATCATAATCACCATCATCATTATCCATCTGTGACCGGGGCGCCCCCTTCAGGAGCCTTCTGCAACTCTCACCTCTCAGAACACTTAATACTAATAATCATCATCATTATTATCATAATCACCATCATCATTATCCATCACTGACCGGGACGCCCCCTTCAGGAGCCTTCTGCAACTGTCACCACTCGGGACACTTAATACTAATAATCATCATCATTATTATCATAATCACCATCATCATTATCCATCACTGACCATGGCGCCCCCTTCAGGAGCCTTCTGCAACTGTCACCACTCAGGACACTTAATACTAATAATCATCATCATTATTATCATAATCACCATCATCATTATCCATCACTGACCGGGCGCCCCTTCAGGAGCCTTCTGCAACTGTCACCACTCAGAACACTTAATACTAATAATCATCATCATTATTATCATAATCACCATCATCATTATCCATCACTGACCAGGGCGCCCCCTTCAGGAGCCTTCTGCAACTGTCACCACTCAGAACACTTAATACTAATAATCATCATCATTATTATCATAATCACCATCATCATTATCCATCTGTGACCAGGGGCCCCCTTCAGGAGCCTTCTGCAGCTGTCACCACTGAGAACACTTAATACTAATAATCATCATCATTATTATCATAATCACCATCATCATTATCCATCAATGACCAGGGCGCCCCCTTCAGGAGCCTTCTGCAACTGTCACCACTCAGGACACTTAATACTAATAATCATCATCATCATTATTATCATAATCACCATCATCATTATCCATCAGTGACCAGGGCACCCCCTTCAGGAGCCTTCTGCAACTATCACCACTCAGGACACTTAATACTAATAATCATCATCATTATTATCATAATCACCTTCATCATTATCCATCTGTGACCAGGGCGCCCCTTCAGGAGCCTTCTGCAACTGTCACCACTCAGGACACTTAATACTAATAATCATCATCATTATTATCATAATCACCATCATCATTATCCATCTGTGACCAGGGCGCCCCTTCAGGAGCCTTCTGCAACTGTCACCACTCAGGACACTTAATACTAATAATCATCATCATTATTATCATAATCACCATCATCATTATCCATCTGTGACCAGGGCGCCCCTTCAGGAGCCTTCTGCAACTGTCACCACTCAGGACACTTAATACTAATAATCATCATCATTATTATCATAATCACCATCATCATTATCCATCACTGTCTACGGTGCCTCCTTCAGGAGCCTTCTGCAACTGTCACCACTCAGGACACTTAATACTAATAATCATCATCATCATTATTATCATAATCACCATCATCATTATACATCACTGACCACGGCGCCCCCTTCAGGAGCCTTCTGCAACTGTCACCACTCAGAACACTTAATACTAATAATCATCATCATTATTATCATAATCACCATCATCATTATCCATCAATGACCGGGGCGCCCCCTTCAGGAGCCTTCTGCAACTGTCACCACTCAGGACACTTAATACTAATAATCATCATCATTATTATCATAATCACCATCATCATTATCCATCACTGACTACGGCGCCCCCTTCAGAAGCCTTCTGCAACTGTCACCACTCGGAACACTTAATACTAATAATCATCATCATTATTATCATAATCACCATCATCATTATCCATCAATGACCGGGGCGCCCCCTTCAGGAGCCTTCTGCAACTGTCACCACTCGGGACACTTAATACTAATAATCATCATCATTATTATCATAATCACCATCATCATTATCCATCACTGACTACGTCGCCCCCTTCAGAAGCCTTCTGCAACTGTCACCACTCAGGACACTTAATACTAATAATCATCATCATTATTATCATAATCACCATCATCATTATCCATCACTGACTACGGCGCCCCCTTCAGAAGCCTTCTGCAACTGTCACCACTCGGAACACTTAATACTAATAATCATCATCATTATTATCATAATCACCATCATCATTATCCATCACTGACCACGGCGCCCCCTTCAGGAGCCTTCTGCAACTGTCACCACTCAGAACACTTAATACTAATAATCATCATCATTATTATCATAATCACTATCATCATTATCCATCTGTGACCGGGGCGCCTCCTTCAGGAGCCTTCTGCAGCTGTCACCACTGAGAACACTTAATACTAATAATCATCATCATTATTAGCATAATCACCATCATCATTATCCATCAATGACCGGGGCGCCCCCTTCAGGAGCCTTCTGCAACTGTCACCACTCGGGACACTTAATGCTAATAATCATCATCATTATTATCATAATCACCATCATCATTATCCATCACTGACCACGGCGCCCCCTTCAGGAGCCTTCTGCAACTGTCACCACTCAGAACACTTAATACTAATAATCATCATCATTATTATCATAATCACCATCATCATTATCCATCACTGACCACTGCGCCCCCTTCAGGAGCCTTCTGCAGCTGTCACCACTCGGAACACTTAATACTAATAATCATCATCATTATTATCATAATCACCATCATCATTATCCATCTGTGACCGGGGCGCCCCCTTCAGGAGCCTTCTGCAACTGTCACCACTCGGGACACTTAATACTAATAATCATCATCATTATTATCATAATCACCATCATCATTATCCATCACTGACCACGGCGCCCCCTTCAGGAGCCTTCTGCAACTGTCACCACTCGGGACACTTAATACTAATAATCATCATCATTATTATCATAATCACCATCATCATTATCCATCTGTGACCGGGCGCCCCTTCAGGAGCCTTCTGCAACTCTCATCTCTCAGAACACTTAATACTAATAATCATCATCATTATTATCATAATCACCATCATCATTATCCATCACTGACCGGGCGCCCCTTCAGGAGCCTTCTGCAACTGTCACCACTCGGGACACTTAATACTAATAATCATCATCATTATTATCATAATCACCATCATCATTATCCATCTGTGACCGGGCGCCCCTTCAGGAGCCTCCTGCAGCTGTCACCACTGAGAACACTTAATACTAATAATCATCATCATTATTATCATAATCACCATCATCATTATCCATCAATGACCGGGCGCCCCCTTCAGGAGCCTTCTGCAACTGTCACCACTCGGGACACTTAATACTAATAATCATCATCATTATTATCATAATCACCATCATCATTATCCATCAGTGACCGGGCGCCCCCTTCAGGAGCCTTCTGCAACTGTCACCACTCAGGACACTTAATACTAATAATCATCATCATTATTATCATAATCACCATCATCATTATCCATCACTGACCATGGCGCCCCCTTCAGGAGCCTTCTGCAACTGTCACCACTCGGGACACTTAATACTAATAATCATCATCATTATTATCATAATCACCATCATCATTATCCATCACTGACCAGGGCGCCCCTTCAGGAGCCTTCTGCAACTGTCACCACTCAGGACACTTAATACTAATAATCATCATCATTATTATCATAATCACCATCATCATTATCCATCACTGACCGGGCGCCCCCTTCAGGGGCCTTCTGCAACTGTCACCACTCAGAACACTTAATACTAATAATCATCATCATTATTATCATAATCACCATCATCATTATCCATCACTGACCATGGCGCCCCCTTCAGGAGCCTTCTGCAACTGTCACTACTCGGGACACTTAATACTAATAATCATCATCATTATTATCACAATCACCATCATCATTATCCATCTGTGACCGGGGCGCCCCCTTCAGGAGCCTTCTGCAACTGTCACCACTCAGGACACTTAATACTAATAATCATCATCATCATTATTATCATAATCACCATCATCATTATACATCACTGACCGGGGCGCCCCCTTCAGGAGCCTTCTGCAACTGTCACCACTCGGGACACTTAATACTAATAATCATCATCATTATTATCATAATCACCATCATCATTATCCATCACTGACCAGGGCGCCCCCTTCAGGAGCCTTCTGCAACTGTCACCACTCAGGACACTTAATACTAATAATCATCATCATTATTATCATACTCACCATCATCATTATCCATCACTGACCGGGCGCCCCCTTCAGGGGCCTTCTGCAACTGTCACCACTCAGAACACTTAATACTAATAATCATCATCATTATTATCATAATCACCATCATCATTATCCATCACTGACCATGGCGCCCCCTTCAGGAGCCTTCTGCAACTGTCACCACTCGGGACACTTAATACTAATAATCATCATCATTATTATCACAATCACCATCATCATTATCCATCTGTGACCGGGGCGCCCCCTTCAGGAGCCTTCTGCAACTGTCACCACTCAGGACACTTAATACTAATAATCATCATCATCATTATTATCATAATCACCATCATCATTATACATCACTGACCACGGCGCCCCCTTCAGGAGCCTTCTGCAACTGTCACCACTCAGAACACTTAATACTAATAATCATCATCATTATTATCATAATCACCATCATCATTATCCATCTGTGACCGGGGCTCCCCCTTCAGGAGCCTTCTGCAGCTGTCACCACTGAGAACACTTAATACTAATAATCATCATCATTATTATCATAATCACCATCATCATTATCCATCAATGACCGGGGCGCCCCCTTCAGGAGCCTTCTGCATATGTCACCACTTGGGACACTTAATACTAATAATCATCATCATTATTATCATAATCACCATCATCATTATCCATCACTGACCACGGCGCCCCCTTCAGGAGCCTTCTGCAACTGTCACCACTCAGGACACTTAATACTAATAATCATCATCATTATTATCATAATCACCATCATCATTATCCATCTGTGACCGGGGCGCCCCCTTCAGGAGCCTTCTGCAACTGTCAACACTCAGAACACTTAATACTAATAATCACCATCATCATTATCCATCACTGACCAGGGCGCCCCCTTCAGGAGACTTCTGCAACTCTCACCACTCAGAACACTTAATACTAATAATCATCATCTTCATCATCAGCAGAATGTACATATTAAACAATGTTTATGACAAAACTTTGAATCAGACATTACTGCTGAGGCCGACGACCACCTCCTAACTGTAATTCTGTGGTTACAATGTAGAGTCAGGAGCCTCTATTTCTTTTCATTTGGAGTTTTTCTAATAAAGTCTGAGGCAGAGAGGACTGTGCCACGGGGGGGGGTCGTAGGGTGTCTGAAAGTCAGCTCCACACTTCTTACCCAGACGGTAGAGCACGATGTTTATGACTATGTTGACTGCAACCATCACTCCCAGGGTTATCGCCTGCCTCCTTAAACGAGGGATCTCCCGGCCACCTGGAGAGGAAATCACAGAATCCTGTGTTTAATTTTACATATCATATCATAGGATGGCTTGTAATATCCTCAGTTAGTGTGTCAAGTCACTCCCATGAATGTCAGTGTGCATGAGGACTGGTCACTGAGTCTCTGTGGGTACCAAGACTAGTCACTGAGTTTCAGTGTTTGCCAAGACTGGTCACTGAGTCTCAGTGTGTGCCAAGACTGGTCACCGAGTCTCGGTTTGTACCAAGACTAGTCACTGAGTCTCGTGTGTGCCAAGACGGGGCACTGAGTCTCAGTGTGTGACAAGACTGGTCACTGAGTCTCAGTGTGACAAGACTGGTCACTGAGTCTCCATGTGTGCCAAGACTGGTCACTGGGTCTTGATTTGTGTCAAGACTGGCCACTGAGTCTTGATGTTTGCCAAGTCTGGTCACTGAGTCGTGGTGTGTCCAAGACTGGTCACTGAGTCTCTGTGGGTGCCAAAACTGGTCAGTGAGTCTCAGTGTTTGCCAAGACTGGTCACTGAGTCTCAGTGTGTGCCAAGACTGGTCAACGAGTCTCGGTTTGTACCAAGACTAGTCACTGAGTCTCGGTGTCTGCCAAGATGGGTCACTGAGTCTCAGTGTGTGCCATGATTGGCCCTTGACTCTCCATGTTTGCCAAGACTGGTCACTGAGTTTCAGTGGGTGCCAAGACTGGTCACTGAGTTTCAGTGTGTGGCAAGACTGATCACTGACTCTCAGTGTGTGCCAAGACTGATCACTGACTCTCAGTGTATGCCAAGATGGTAAATGGCTCTACTTATTTGCCAAGGTCGACCAGTGGCTCTCAGGATATGCCAAGCTTAAACAATGAATCTGAGTGTGCACCAAGACTGATCAGTGTGCATTGGCTTCAGGCAAAAATCTGTGAGGAAAGGAGTGACCCTTAGTGTATGTGCCAAGGCTGGAAGTAAGTCTCAGTTTGATGCAAGACATGTCAGTGACTCTGTGTGGCTCCAGAGACTGGCTAGAGACCCTCAGTGTGTGCCACATCTGGTCTGAAACTTACTGGATGTACCAAGTTTGTATTGTGCCTCACTGCATGATCCTTATCCAGCTGCCACTTACTGCGTATATAAGGCTGGACTGTGGCTCTCTCTATGTACCATTTGTTGACGGTTGCTTATTGTGCGTGCAAAAGCTGAACTGTCTGTCAATGTGTGTAAAATGTTCCCACGGACACTCAATTAGTGTCAAGGCTGACCAGAGAGATTTGGTGTTTTTCAAAGCTGGACAATCTGTGCTGGTGTGCATGTCTGGGCACCACTCCTGAGTATAGCCTCTTAGTGTGTGCCAATGCTGGCCATCGTCACTCAGTTTAGGCCAGTGTACACCATGCCCTCTCAGTGTGCGTTAATGCTGACCATCGCTTCTCAGTATATTCCATTGTCCATCTTAGCCTCTCAGTTTATGCCAGTGCTTTCCATAGCCTCTCAGTGTGTGTCAGTGCTCACCATGCCCTCAAAGTGTGCACCAATGCTGGCCATTTCCTCTGTGAGTGCCAATGTCCACCATAGGCTCTCACAGTGTGTCAGTGCTGACCATTGCCTCTTAGTGTGTGCCATTGCTGACCACTGATTGTCAGTGTGTGCCAAGAATGAGTTGCTGTCTCATTGTGCATCAAGACTAGTCACTGATTGTCAGTGGATGTATATTAAAATATCAAATATTGAAATATTGACCTGCACAAAATGTCAACTACCAACATACAGATTGCATGTGTGTTGCGGGGCTCAGCATGCGTCCTAATGATTGGGGTCCTTCTGAGTTTGTTTCAGTATAGGACCTCACACTGGAAGGGTATGCTTCCAGTACAAATCCTCTATACAGTACACACTCACCTCTGCACCATAGTGCAAATCTGTGCATCGTGCAAGGCAGCCTAATGAGAGCACCAGAGCAGGATACGACAGCAGCAGCAGGTGAGTCTTAGCAGATATAACTCTGCACTGTTTTTTTCCTTCTCACCTGTGCAACATAGCAGTAAATTTTACTGCTGCATTGTGTATGCTGCAATTAGGTGTGATTTCTACATTTGCCCTGCACAGACAGTGCACTGACTATAATTCATTTACTCCGGACAAACTGCATCAGGCACACTACTAGATAAAAGAGGGGGTCTTCAGCTCCCCTGTCCAGCCTGTATAACACTAACCATTGCCTTCAGATGATGTTTAATCCCCTCCGTCCTAGGAGAATGCATCAGAATTACCTGTAGAAGGGGTCTGATTCCTTCTCTGATTCCTTCTCTGAGCCCTCCTCGATGCCATCGGAGCCTTCACAGATGCTCAGGATACTCAGAGGAGCAGGAAGCAGTGAGAGGTACTCAGGTTTGAGTTGCGTCTCTTGAGCCGCTAGGGAGGAATCTTTATAACAGATACAGGAAACTCCACTTAGAAAGTGCTGATGGCAGCATTCTGCAATCTGTGTGTGAGGGGAGATGAATGATGGGGGTGCAGATCCACGTGTCACTGTGCACCGTATGTGTGTATGTATGTATGTGCTTGTGTGTGTCTTTTGCTGGGTTTCTGAGTCTTCTTTAGGGGTGGGCAGAGAACTTCGCTCCGCCAGCGGAGCGGAGTTAGCCATCCACCCCCCGCCCCCTGGCCCGGTCCCTGCTTCTGAACCCAGCCATGTCGGGTGAGCCAGCCCTGGCCCTGATGGACCCCCGTACCCAGCACCTGGACCCTCGGATGGCTTGCAGGACCGGGGGCTCCCGCACCCCAGGGCCCGCCAGACAGAGCTCAAGCCCCGGGCCCAGTCCCAACTTCTGAACCCTAGGCCAGGCCAGGGAGAGCCTCCCTGGGCCCCAATGGACCCCTTGTCCCCAGCACGCGGACCATCAGCTGGCTTGCAGGATGGGGGGCTCCCGCACCCCGGGGCCCGCCGGACAGAGCTCAAGCCCCGGGCCCGGTCCCAGTCCCAGCTACCAAACCCTAGCCCAGGCTGGGGAGAGCCTCCCCAGGCCCCGATAGACCCCCGTCCCCAGCGGCCGGACCCTCAGCTGGCTTGCAGCACGGGGGGGCTCCCGCACCCCGGGGCCCGCCGGAT